>JAWQRM010000692.1:0-20387 GCA_033557675.1 Coptodactyla brooksi | reverse complement strand
ACATTACTCAAAGCAGACGTAAACCAACACTACAAACTCACACTTCAAATGTGGAATGGAATGATTAATCACTTCATGCACGTGCGGTATAG
The DNA here is from genome assembly GCA_033557675.1 of Coptodactyla brooksi. NCBI lineage: Eukaryota > Metazoa > Arthropoda > Insecta > Coleoptera > Scarabaeidae > Coptodactyla > Coptodactyla brooksi. The sequence continues at coordinate 20,295 of JAWQRM010000692.1, read as the reverse complement.
TTTCCCCCACTCACCAATCAGAATCAGTCCGCGAGGGCAGAGAGGGGTTTCCGCGCCCGTGGACTGAGAGAGAGAGAGACAATGCAAACGAGTTTTTCCCATCTGAATGATAAGGAATGCGATCGATAACTTCGACTTAAAAGGTGCCGCTTCCAGATATGGAGATAACTTTGCATTGAAAAGCATTTAATTGTTTTGGGACTTAATGAAAACTTCGAGATAAACGAATATTCGGCTTATGAGGGTTCGAGTTATCGCGATTCGACTGTATATTTTTTGAGAAAAGGCGAAACAGTGATATATGAAATAAAGTTTATTAGTATATAACCTTCCCATTTGAAAGTAGATTGTGCCATCTTTTAAGAAATTAAGCGATAGACAGGCCACAAATCAAACAAAAAGGCGAACGGACTGAGCAGAGTGATACCAAATAAAAATATTTACGCCGAAATTCTTAGAACCTAAACGTAAACATATTTATTTACAATCGGTCATTTTGAAAGTCATAAGAATTAATATGCGATCTATTCGTCATTAGTGTAATAATTTGGCGTGTAAAACTGTATAACGCAGGTAAAGAAATTTTAAATTTAAGTATTGCTATTGTGAATTGGGAAGATTTCTTTCCATAGTGGCAAGGAACATAATTCTTAAAGTCTTAAATTGAATTCAGTGAATTAACTGAAGTTCCTCAATCTACGGCACTGAGAATTGTATCAACAGGTGTAAATGAAAGAAATTGTACAAGACCTGATTTGTTTTCTTTAAAAACGAATTATTATCGTCACTGGGATAATGCATCTTGCTATCCCAGAATGTTAAATTGGAAACAACAGCAACTGGAGGAACAGATATAACTAAAAAATTGTATAACAATTACTAAATAAAATCCACTATAATTACCTACTTGTAAACATAAGAAGAAACCAATAAGATTTTACAGTTACCGATACTACTTTATCTTAAACCCCCATTGAACTGAGGGAAAGTTCCTTTGAAGTGAATTGAAAAAAAAATATTCGGGAAAACAATAAACTGCACGCGAAAGTGGTCACCATAATACATAACCAGGTATGTAAAATACAAGACACATTGTTTTCTTATGTTTATGTACGTTTTGTTCATATAGAGGAAGTAGAGATTCAAGTAAAGATAAGTCACAAGGTAAGAGAAAGTCATGTGCGGTGAAACTTCATGTCATGTGGGGAGAAATTTTATTTGCCGTACATAGTATGGATACAATTATTGTTCATGCAAAGATCTTATCATTGATTGATTGATTGATTGATTGATGTGAGGTCTTTAAAAGAACTATTCATGAAGATATCCACGTATGCTGACAGAAGTACACGTGTAGCAATTAGCAAGATATTGTTGTGGTAATGTATCCCAGATATAGTCGTTGAGATGAAAAATCTAATCGCGTCTGTACGTGAAGTGAATATCGGCCAATTCGAAAGGAAATGAGTCATTTTATTTATTTGATGAACAATACTTGCGTCACGAACGTACTTATATATTTTTAGATACTCCGCCATTTTTTTAAACGAAAGATTTAAGTATTCCTGTGTTTAATTAAAAAACTAGAAGATGCACATCGTACATGACTTTCTCTTACCTTGCTCCTGGTTTAAATAAAAAAAAAATGTAAAAAAAACTTCCATTCGTACCTGTCATCTTATTCCAAAAATGTGTAATAACGTCCAAACGGTGCGATTTAGAACTGATGTATAATAATTAAAGTGGTCCTTAAGTCTTATAAGGACTTCAAAAATACCATAATGTACAGGATGTTCCATTTAAAAATCTGAAGTTGGATAGTTTTTAGAATAAATCGAACACCCTGTTTCAAATTATGAAGAGTTCAATGCTATGCAACCTTTATTTAAAACATTTTTTTCTAAAGGGGGCAATACCCGAGATTAAGAATGAAATACCCTCTTACACCACAATTTTATGTAGATTACAAAAATATATTTTGTTACAAAAAGTTGCAAAAAACTCAAAAAATTTTTAGGTTAAGTACCTCAACCATAAGTACAATTTTTATGAAATTCTTATTGTTACCAAATTATATAATAATTAGCTTGTATGTAAAGTGTTGTTTTAATTAGTCTAATGTGGCAATAATTAAACGACTTACAGACGGACAGACGGACAGTCGGACGAACGGACGGACAGACCAACCACCAAAAATAGCATAGATAGGCTAATTCGTCAAGATCCATCAAAATCTCGACATCGATTTTTTTTTGCGAATGCAATACTTTCTCTTAAGAGAAAGTAATAAGTGAATGCATTGCAGAATATGCAACTAACCTTACATAGAACAACTGCGTTTTATATGTTTCAGTTGTTTCAGCTAATTTCAGGTTTTGACCAATGATTTTAGGACCAGTTTGTATACGTAATGGGTAACAATAACGTAAGTAAAAATGCTGAGTCACATACCAGGACATCGAATTGAACGTCCATGTACTTCCCGAATCTACTGGAGTTGTCATTGCGGTTCGTTTTGGCGTTTCCGAACGCCTCCAAGACCGGATTCGACTGAAGCAACTTGTCCTTGACCCTTTCTACTTCGCCCTTGTGGTCCGTCACTTCGGCTATGTATTGCAAGATTTTCTTTGAGGCCTCGGTCTTCCCCGAACCCGATTCGCCTTAAATTAATGCATGAATTACATAACATGGTTAATTAATCACTTTCGAATGTAATTTTTTTGTTGCTTTCATTGGTATGACCAATGAAAGCTCAATGTAAGACACCGTGAATGTTTCTGTGTTATTGCTCTAAATAATTAAAAAAAATGAACCTGCGCACATTTGCCCATTTAGTAATATAATATTGTATTAAAATTGAATTGATTATAATTAAAATATTTGTTAAAACTTAAAAGTTTCAAAAATACATGTTTCGAAGCTTGATTTCAATTTTCACCTTTATTTCCTTTTTGGCGATGACCCCATTACCCATTTTCTCAAATGATAACGTATAATAACTATTTTTTACTTTGATTTTGACAGACTCACAAAATTCAACAAGAAATAATTCAACTTTGGATTTAATCCTGTGTTCAAATTATCTTCATTAATTTATTGAAAGTAGCCAACCTTATCACCAAATATGTCGAGTACATTTTAAGCACTTTCATCACTTTTTTAAATTTATATAACAAATCAAACAGATGTTTAATTTGAAATTTAAAATTCAATAATACATAGGAATTACGATGGTGAAAAATTTGTTTAAAAGCGGTTAAGTGTATTGTTCCAGTTGAGTATTTTAAACGTTTAATGACGTTCTATTTAGGATTTTGGGATTTCATGACTCCTAAGTCAGAATTATATTCTATACCAGGCAGTGAAACTTCGACTGTTTCAGTAAATTCTTTTATTATGAAGTTTTTTATGACATTCAGGAAACAATTTTTGATTTTGGTTAAAATTGAGCAAATGTACCGCCCTAAATGATTTTCTGACAGAAAATTTCACTTTTTCTGACAAATAAGGCAAAATTTTATTGCTAACTGTTATAAACAACTACCTTTTCTATCTCAAAATTTTCTTTTGACAGCCAAAATTTTTTAAGAAGAAAATTGTTGGCCACATTTTCACTTACACTATTTGTAAGAATTTACTTTTCTTTGCTTGATTTTGATACAGGTTTAGCATGACTAATAGCCATTATATTTTGTTGAGAAAAGTTTTAAATACATTTCCTGTTTCAAGTGTTAATTGAGTGGTTTGTTTGTTATTGACAAAAATTGTATTATTGTACAAAATTTAACAACGCATAATTAAATTTTGGGATAATTAAATGTTCAAGTGATCTTCATTAACTTTTTAACAAGCGCCAATTTTATAGGTAAATCTAGTTTAAATCATTCTTTTATTCTTTTGGATCTTATTTCGTATTCACATTTTCTCTTTCACTATTTGTAAAAACTTGCTTTCCTTTGCTTGATTTTGATAGAGTTCAACATGGCTAATACTTATTTATATTTTGTTGAGAGAAATTTGGAACTTTATTCATTAACTTTTAACAATCGCCAATTTATAACTAAATTTATTTTAAATCATTTCTTTACTCTTTTCGCTTTTATATCGTGTATAATTTTGGAAATCAACCAGATTTTGTGGTGTGAAATATTTAATAATCTGGACATGTAGGATCTACGATGGACTAAAATTGTTGCCACACTTAATAAACTTAAATATGCGTTATTTAATTTTTTACAATAATACAATTTTTGTCAACAATAGTGTTCCAAATTTCTCTCAACAAAATATAAATAGGTATTAGTCATGCTAAACTCTATCAAAATCAAGCAAAGGAAAGCAAGTTTTTACAAATAGTGAAAAAGAAAATGTGGCAACAATTTTCTTTCATCGTAGATCACACGTGCTCAAGTTATTGAACATTTCACACCACAAAATCTGTTTGATTTCCAAAATTATATACGATATAAAATCGAAACGAATGAAGGAATGATTTAAAAAAATGCTATATTAGTTGGTGATTGTTAAAAAGTTAATGGAGGATCATTTGAATATTTAATTAAACCCAGAATTTAAATATGGGTAATTTAAATATGGGTTTTTACAAATAGTGAAAATTTAATCTCATTACTTGTAAAAACTTACTTTTCTTTACTTGATTTTTATAAAGTTTAGCATAGCTAATATTGCTATTTTGTAATATTGATATTTTGTTGGGAAAAATTTGAAAGAGTATTGTTGACAAAAATTGTATTATTGTACAAAATTAAATTACCCATATTTAAATTTTGGGTTTAATTAAATATTCAACCGATCCTCCATCAACTTTTTAACTATCACCAACTTTATTGCCAAATCTATTTTAAATCATTCCTTTATTCATTTCGATTTTATATCGCATATAATTTTGGAAATTAAACAGATTTTGTGGTGTGAAATGTTCAATAATCTGAACACGTGGAATCTGCGACGGACGAAAATTGTTGCCACATTTTCTTTTTCACTATTTGTAAAAACTTACTTTTCTTTACTTGATTTTTATAAAGTTTAGCATATCTAATATTGCTATTTATTGTTGACAAAAATTGCATTATTGTACAAAATTAAATTACCCATATTTAAATTATGGGTTTAATTAAATATTCAAATGATCCTCCATTAACTTTTTAACAATCATATTTTAAATCATTCCTTTATTCGTTTCGATTTTATATCGTATATAATTTTGGAAATCAAACAGATGTTGTGGTGTGAAATGTTCAATAATCTGAACACGTGGTATCTGCGACGGACGAAAATTGTTGCCACATTTTCTTTTTCACTATTTGTAAAAACTCGCTTTCCTTTGCTTGATTTTGATAGAGTTTAGCATGGCTAATACATATTTATATTTTGTTGAGAGAAATTTGGAACACTATTGTTGACAAAAATTGTATTATTGCATAAAATTAAATAACGCATAATTAAATTTTGGGTTAATTAAAATACATAATTACGTTAATTAAATGTTCAAATGATATTCATTAACTTTTAACAATCGCCAACTTATAACTAAATTTATTTTAAACCATTCCTTTACTCTTTTCGGTTTTATATCGTGTATAATTTTGGAAACCAAACACATTCTGTTATGGTTTAGAATTATGGTAGTAAACAACTTCAGGATTTTTTATTCTTGGTTGGGTTGGGTTTTTATTTCAGAATTTTTAATTAATTCTTAATCATATTGTCAATTCAATCTTTCATTCAAAGTTTTATTTTGGAATAGATCATAATCATTGTATTTCGTATACATTTACTGAATTCTTAAAGTACTTACTGCAGAAAAATTAATATGCTTACCTGATATCAGTATACATTGATCTAAATTTTCTTCCTTCAATGATCTATACGCTGTATCGGTTATGGCGAATCTGCAAAGAAAGGGTTCAAAGAAGTCGTGATTAATAAAAAAAAGTGCACTTCAAATGTAACGATTTATGATGTGACAGTAATCGTATGAAGTACGCCCGCAATGCGTACCGACCTTAATATTTCATTGCGAATCTTAAGAATTCACGCTACACTGAACGAGCAATTTCCACACGTACTTACGCCTCATAAATTCAATAGAAACTGCTTCTTCAACGGCCATTACCACTTGTCGAAGTTAATAAATCAAGGAGCTTTTCGAAGAATGTGATAGCAACAAGCTTAGCGCCGTAACAAATTGCATCAACAACGAATCAAAGTACAAGAACACAAAACGTTTAGGTACTGTTGTATAATAACTATGAAAACAATATAAAATATGTGCAACACATTTAAATTAATATACTCACTTGCTAAATAACTCTCTTAAAGAAAAGAAAATAACTAAAATATGAAGACAAAAACTCTGAAGAAACCCTTTACACATTAAGCCGCGTATACACTAGAAGAACGAAAGTGGCGAACGTGTTGCTAAAATAAGAGCAGTCACCGAACGCATTCATTGGCTTTCGCCAAGGAGCACTCACTGGGCGGTACATCACAACACGTTCGTTAGCAAAACTACTTACTATCTTCCGTGTATTCGGGATCTATTACGTAAGGTATAGGTCATTTAATCTTATTAGGAAATGTACGATGCTGCTATGGAGTGGTCAATTTGATTCAATAAATATTCAAAATCAGTGGACTTCATTTTGCAAGAAGCCATACTTCATCATTAGTTTAAAGTCACGCATTTATTGCATTAAATATGAACAGCTTCATGTTTTTCTTCTATAATTATGTATGACGCATCAATATTTCCTCAAGCATGTCTATGAGGCTATAACCAAATGTTTTTGCCAGTGTTTAATCAAGTTCGCTGAAAATTTTAGCTCCATTAACTGCAGTTTTGATATTAGGAGGCATATTTAAGGAAGATTTAGAAATCTCTAGTGGATATACATAATTATTAACTCAGAAGAGAAAGAAAACGTCAAGGAAACTATGAATATACAATGGAATCCAATCCATCTTCTCTACGGATTGAATTTTATGAACATTGATGATGCAACACAGAATTCAATTCAACACATAAGTCAATGAGTTACTACAACACACCACTAGTACTCTGTCCATGGCTGCATATTAAACTTCCTGAAAAATAAGTAGCTCTTATGACCAAAAATCATATAGATAGCCATAAATAATATTGTTTTTTTCTCACGATTAATCATTGTTTAAGTAGTAAATTTTACTGTACAGTATGATAGAACTGTACATATACTGTTGTTGTAGGATATTAACTCACTTTAAAACATTTCAACATATAAGTTATAATCAAGTTAATCAATGACTAAAAAATTGTCATATTTTCTGTAGGGTTGATTAAATTATTCAGATTCACAATATTAATAACTATTTTTAACAGTCGATTCTAATCTATTCTCATAACTAATAGTTGATTTCGCTGATAGTTGAAAACGTAACTGTGTAGTAATCTTTACCTCAGAATTAATTTTTATCATGATATGGTTCAGGTTTCTTGATCCGTTATAGCTCGCACTAACACAGTGCCTTAGAATTACTGAGCTACAGTTAAACTTGACTTAGTTTTAATTCACACCCGTAGATGGCTCTAACAGTTGTGCTCTTATAATAATGCTATAACAGACGATTATAAGTTTTGAATATGTAGAGAATATTATTTATTACTTTTATTATATTTCATTCAAATGATAAATGATACATGCATATTTACAAAAAATGCAATTGCTATTGGCAAATATATGTGATATAAACTACCGCGAACCTATACATACAATAGTTATGAAAATCGTATCCTTATCAATTCGTTTAGTATTTTTTATCTTCAACACATAATTTAAACTAGCTTAACTGGGTAAGAGCTACGGGTACCACATACTGAGTGTTCGAAAAATCTTCATCTGGGCCAGTATCTCTGGAATTAGTGGATAAAAAGCAAATTTTTGTATACTTTATTGAAACAAGATAATCACCTCTTCATGACCGCTGGACTGTCTATATATTTCCTACCCCTTGTGAGGGTAGTGCCAGAGGACAAAAGCTTTAAATCACGATTTGGGAGAATTTTTATTTTTTCAAGAACTTTCAAACGAAATACGACACCATAAAGACGCAGTACATATGAGATACATTTTAAGGTTCAACCTACTCGCGCTACCTACCGAATGGTATGAAAAAATTTATATCATTTTTAATACATACGAGATACCTAAAGCTTTGTGTTCTAGGTTTCACAAACCCAGAGGTATTAGCCCGGACTAAGATTTTTTGACATGGTCAGACAGACACACATATCAAATAGCACAGTTCGGCTAAGAATTTAAGAATGCGGTTAATGGCAAAATCTCAACACTTTCTTTAATGGATTTACTACTATCTCTTATACCTTACGGGTACGAGTAAGTAACTATGAATGGTACGAAGAATTCCAATTAAAACGAGGACAGCGCCTATTGTCGGTAAACTGAAAGTAATAAAACATGTGATAATGGAGAAAGCTCATAAAACTATCACTACTGGTAAGCTTCCTTCTAACCATACTAAAATGTGGTGGTGAACGATTATCTAATACGAGGTGCGATCAAATAGTCCCCGGAGTAATTCTGTACATCGAAAACGCGAAATACTGTAGACTGGCACCGATAGATGGCAGTAGGCATATATCTCACGATACTGTGTTGCAAGTTACAGCGTGTTACATTGTTTAGTTGGTTTATTATTAACGTTTATCAGTTGTGTCGCGTTGCGATTGTTACGATGAATAGTAAAAAAGAATACAAGAAAACAATTGCAAGTGTTAAATTAATATTTTAGCTGTCAAATTAACGATTCAGCTGCCAGATTGACGTTTCTACTGTTAAACTTTCGTTTAACTGTCAAATTGACGTTTCAAATGTCAAACTGACATTTCAACGGTCAAATCCACGGTTCATATGTCAAATTGATATTTCAACTGTCAAGTTGACATATCAGTTGTCAAATTGACCTTTCAACTGTCAAACCGACGTTTCAATTATCAAATTGGTGTTTCAACGGCCAATCTGACGTTTCAACTGTCAAATTGACGTTTCAACTGTCAAATCGACGATTTAACTGTCAAACTGACGTTTCGGCGATCCAATTGACGTTTGAAATGTGAAATTGGCGTTTCAACTGTCGAGTTGACGTTTCGGCTGTCAAATTGACGTTTCTAATGCCAAACTTTCGTTTCAACTGTCAAATTAACGTTCCAAATGTCAATTTGACAGTTGAATCGTCAGTATGACATTTGAAATGTCAATTTGACAGTTGAAACAAAAGTTTGACAGTAGAAACGTCAATTTGATAGGTGAAACGTAAATTTTACAATTGAAATGTCAATTTGACAGTTGAAACATCAATTTAACAGTTGAGTCTGTTAAATATTTCAGTTGCAGTCTTTTGTAAATTAAAACAAAATTTCACACACACACGTTGTTGTTTTTTCCTACCAGTCGTAAAAATCGCAGCGCGACACAATTGCACCTTCACACAAACGTGAATAGCAAACCAGCTAAACAATGCAACACGCTGTAACTTGCAACGCAGTATCGTGAGACAGGTGCCTACTGCCATCTATCGGTGTCAGTCTGCAGTATTTTGCGTTTTCGACGTACAGAGTTAGTCCGGGAATTTGATCGCATCTCCTAGATTTGATAGCACATTTAAATTCATAAAGAATATTAATTATACTTTCTCAGTTCACTACAGGTTTCCCCACGATTTTCAATAACAAAATTAGTTTTTCCAGTTTAATAATACATTAAAAGTATGTTGGACTAATTCTAGTCCAATATCCCTTTTATCACAATCATCAGTATACATTATGATGACATATATTAAATATAAAATATTTTCTTTTTAACCATATCCGCCCTTGACCAGAATTTTTTTGAAACGAGCTCGTTTATCTGGCAACGAGCGAAAACTGAAAAAATTAAATTTGAGATAAGGGATTATAGTTCTGAGTAATTAAGCATTTGCAATGTGTTTATTCGCGGATTAACTATGCTTACACTTGTAAAATTGTATTTAAGAAAGATTAGATAGATTTGTTAGGTTTGTACCGTATCGTTTTGAAGTATTATGTTTCTCATTGGAAGTAAAGAGAAAAACTGATACTTACACGTGTGGCGATGTTTCAAAAAAATGTTTATTCTCGTATTCCTTCACTAAAGCCTTCGTGTAGATGTTCAGTTCCTTGTATGGATTTACCGATATAAGTACAGGACCGATATAAGTCTGAAATGAAACAAATACAATTAAAATATTTTGAAGTAATATTTTGGAAGTCTTATCTTGAATGTTTACTTGTGATCTTACTACTAAAGCATTTTGATTCCCCTATTAATCCTGATAATACTTTTTTAATCAGTTCCAATAATAGCAATTATATTGTTCGAAATTTCTAAAGATTAATTGTTTCCACAATTCATTATTGTACTTAAGAAAGCTTAAACGTTATTATTAACACATGGAATAACAAAGATTTTGCAACAAACACACTATTAACAGCTGTGAACAGCATGGTTACTATAAACACGGCGATTTAGATATGCCCCAGCAATTGTTTTAAGCTATATTTAGAAAACGAGTACGCGAATATTGTGCGGAACTATGGAAACTTGAGTGGCGAATATTCAATTTCAAGTAGAGTTTGTGGGCAAAACTAAGGTTTCACGACATGAAACCGTGACGTTGTGTTCACTTATTATTACAAATTAGAGTGAAATCTAAACAATACCACATCGAATAATAAGTAAATACAACTCGAAAACAGATAATGGAAAGTTCTACGTTCCATTTTAAGAATTATTCTTAAAAAACATGCACAGAACCGTCCAATTCATAGCTAATGATAATATACCGTTATTGTAAAGCTGACTTTCTACGACTAATGTTTACGTGACGTTTCTAATTGTCACAGAAAAATGCAGGTAACCACGATACTCGAAAATAGTCGAATATTATTTCTTTGCCTGTATATCAGTTGTTCCTTCTTCATAATCTGGCTCACACTTTCATTTCCCGATTTTAGAGATTGTCTAAATCAGTAATGGTAGTTACACACGTACCGATATATCGTAGCGATTTATCTGCGCAGATTTATTAGTCGTGTGTATGACAAATCATTGTCGATTGCATTTGCACAGTTTTATCGTAGCGTGTGGACGGCGGCGTCGGATGATTGTTCAGTCTGTGAACTAGCCTGTCAAGGAGCGTCTGCTAACGCGTTACATCGAATATTGCAAAATGTCGGAGGAAGAAAGAGGCGGACACCGCGAACAATTAGAAGATGTTGTTGAAAACTATAGAAGCGAACATTACCTTTGGAATACAAAATCAAACTGCAACATTGCCTACAACAGACTGGTGGAAATGCATAAAGACATAGATCCATAAAGATTTCAGGAATTATTTTTACTGTCTTCCGATGCAGGGGTTGTACTATGAGTATATTACACCAGTGTGGCTATGAGTCCACACTAGCTGTGTATACACTATGAATTAACTGTGAATTCTGAACACATTACTGAATTAACTATACATGTATACTACGAATTTATGAATACATTCTGAATCATGAATAATCTATTCTTAACCTAACGGCGCTTATAAACTAATTATTGAAGTGACTGAGCCGCTACCTCAGTACCTTTCAGTGGGTCACGGTTAGTGTTTATTGTTTACCGCATTCTCGACCTGCTAATGACTGTGTATGTTTATCGAGGACCTTGCACAGAGACAATATTTCGTGAGGACTTGTTACTTCTCTCATTACAGTGTTATTTTTCTTTATTAGTGGAGAGACTGAAGCCAGGAGGTTTAAGTACGTCTCCTCGTTGATCCTTAAATAGTTATGCCGCTCTTTTGGAGCGAATTTCAACTCATTTACTAAGTTTGTATGAGAATATAACTTTCTCTTTAAGAGCCAATCCTTACACCACACACGACGTGACTTTTTTTCTTTATGCGCATAATCAAGCCCAAAAACGCAAGTGCGTCATCATCTTCAATAATTGTGGATGACATGTTTTTCGCGCGAGGTTATGCAGAGAACTGACATTGACGCAAACACCAGGGCGATCCGATTTAACTGTGCAGATTGTAATCGCTACGATATTACATGTGTAGCTACCTTAAGAGATCGTCTTTCTATTCGTCTATTCATCAATTCTTGTTTCTCAGATATTTTTTGCTTCCCTGTAGTTCTTTCAATCGGTTTTAGTTTTTTTTTGTGAAGTGTAAATTTTATATTGGAACAAACTATATTTAGAACTCGATGAAAATTTCAAATGTGGTCCTGCCTATAAAATTGTTATAAAATGTGAGGTATGTGATGCCAATAAATCCGCCATGACCTCGAACACATGAATCATATGCACGAATTAAATTTGCGATATGCCCACGCTCTTAAATCAATTGGTAAAGGACTAGAGCCTGAAAAAATGTATTCGGCACACATGAATTTATCGCCGTCAAATACAAAATTTAAACAATTTCTCAAAGCTACTGCAAAAGTGAGTACGCATCGATGTATTTTGCTGCTAATGTGATCATTTGAGAAAATGATGGAAACAGACATGTGGCTGCTGGTTTTGATAGCACCTGGTAGAAGCCGTACATGAAACAATGGTGAAGCTGTCGATTTTGGAACCTTTGGCTTATTAACATTACCTACATATTTTTCTGTAAAGTGGGTACAAAACTTAAATTAAATGAACTGACCGTAAACAAGAAAAGAGAACTGTTGGATGTGTTTAATCAAGGCTAGAGTCGACAGGTATTGTGTCCATAATTTGATAATTCCAGGAACATTATGAAAAATAAAGACAATTTAATAAAACTGTAGTAATGGACGAAAGTGCAAGGTGCAAGAAATGGAAAATGAAGAGATAAAATAAAACAAAATCGTATTCGATTCTTCTATATCGAGAAATGAGGATAATTTGAATTGTTTGGTCTCTCTTTCTTTAACCTTTATAAGTTTTTCTGTGCACCATGGGTGACCAACTTCATAGACAGGTTACACTATGTTACGTTTACATGAAGGATTTTTTTGCAGGGTTTCTACAATCTTAGCAAAATTTTGATTTTTATGTTCTATTTATTAGTTCATAACATGTTTATTACATTTTTTTCGCTTCGATTACGATTCGATAATGTACGAATTACTAATCTAACCTGTAGTGAATGATACGACCAGGAATTTTCCATTTTTTCGAGGACAAATAGATAGAGCATTTAAAAAATTCTCTATCTGATGGTACAGGGTGGCCAAATAAGCATGCAAGGTACTGTATCTTGGAAACTACTCATTGTAGAGATTTGCGGAAAAAAATTTTACAACTAAAGTGACCAAATGAAAATCTAGGAAATTATTTTCAGGTTGCTAAGATGGCCACTAGGGGGCGGAACCTCAATTTCGAATTTAAAAATGTGCTGTTTCCCGAAATTTAGCCATATTATGATAACAAAAGGGGGGGTTGAAATGTTTTGTTTGTATAAATAAACATCTGTAACCTCAAAACGACTGAAAGCATTTTAACAAAGAGCTTTTCTTGGGCAACAAAAGCTACCTTATTTGTGGTGATTATAATTTAATATGTTGCCACTATTTATCGATATTACCTACTACTGAAGTTGCAAAATTTCTTAAAAAAATCAAATCTATTGGTATTATTTTTTTTCATGAAAAAATAGCAAAACGATACCCAAACAAGCTAGTGAAAACCGCGCCTCGACATCTTATTCCCAACTTAAAATATCGGTGAAAGAAGATTTATCGAGAAAATTCAATGAATTTTGCTAGGTTTTTATTTATTTTTTTATTTTTTAATGGATTCTTTTATTTTTAGACTACACCCGTATCATTTAGTTTTACAAATGAACAAGATTTTGATCGCAGGTTGGATTATTCTTATTGGATGATAGGCATGAAAATAGACAATTTGTCGTGTCAAGTTGTCTATTGTAGACAACTTGTCTATAATAGACAACTTTATAGACAAGTCAATAAGCATAACATGCATTATTGGTCTGTGAAAAATCCTCAAGTTCAACTTCAAGGACGTTAGATGCTTAATGTGTGGTGTGGCATCCTGGGAGGCACCATTATTGGACCATATTTCTTCGATCGAAATTACCACTACATGGCAACAGGTTTCTAGATTTTCTGGTCAACTAATTACCGATTTTGTTAGAAAATTGGCCACTGGAAATACGACAAAATTTGTATTTGCAACTGGATAGTTATCCAGCACATTTTGCTATAAATGTGCGAGAATATCTAAATGCAGTATTCCAACAACGGTGGATTGGAAGAGGAAGTCTATTTCCATGGCCGCCCAGATCCCCAGACTTAACCTGTTTGGATTTCTATTTATGGGGGGCGGTTAAAGGACATCGTATTTTAAATTCAATATACAACTAAGCAAGACATGACAAACAGGATTATGAATGCAATTCGCAATCTACTAAGAGCCGAAATTGAAGCTGCAGTTTTTCCCACTCAAGAGAGGCTCCAGCAATGCATAGAACGTGATGGATGGCAATTTAAGGAGGTATTAAAAACCTTCTTTTCCAAATCGGTCCTTTCCAGGGAATTAAAAAATGAGAATTAACATTTTAATTAAAATTAAAAAATTGAAAAACCCAGCAAAATCCATTGAATTTTAGTTTTTATTGCTCAAGAAAAGCTCATTTCAATGACGCGAAGTTTGTTGAAATCCTTTCAGTCCTTTTGAAGTTACAGATGTTTATTTATATAAACATTTGCACAACCCCACCCCCTTTTGCCCTATCTTATTTTTAGAGATAGGGCAAAAAGTGTTGAACAAAACAGACTCTAATTTATCTCAGCTTTATATATTTTTTTGTTGTCTTACTAGGGCGAAATTTCAAGAAACATCACATTTTTAAACTGAAAGTTACGCCCCCAGCGGCCGTCTTAGCAACCTGGAAATAATTTTTTTGGTCACAATTGTAAATGTTTTTACCGCAAATCTCTGCAATGAGTAGTTTCCGAGATACACTACCTTGTACGCTTACTTGGCCACCCTCTACATTACAATTTGACGAGTTATTGATTCGGAGATATTACCTGTACCTCCACGTAACAAAAAGTTAAAACTGTTAACAAATGCGTGAAAAAACGTATGTTACCTTCGATTTACGTTTCTACGTTCATCCAGATGGACAAAGCCGTCATTCGGCATAAATAAACTATAAAATCCTTAAAAGAATAAAATCCATAACCCTGATATATATAATTCACATTGCATGTAATTGCTA
This sequence comes from Coptodactyla brooksi, assembly GCA_033557675.1. NCBI lineage: Eukaryota > Metazoa > Arthropoda > Insecta > Coleoptera > Scarabaeidae > Coptodactyla > Coptodactyla brooksi. The sequence continues at coordinate 4,986 of JAWQRM010000692.1, read as the reverse complement.
ACAAACGAACGTAAAAATAACAGAAATAAGTACTCGATAAAGTAGCTACTTTTGTTACTTTACGAGTTATAAAATCTATTTATTACTTTCTGTTGCCCAAAAGGTTATGCATAATGGAAAGCAATGCATTAAAAAGCGATTTTTAGATTTTGAGATATATTTACTAATTACGTAGTTTTAACCTAAACATTCTCCTATTACGTATTTTCTCCGGTTAAAGTTATTACAAATATACGTTGATGAGAAGATAGCTACTATATGAACTGATCACAATAAGATTGTTATACTTACACGGTACTTTTTATGTGACTTCACTTTTACACGATTTTTAAAATATATTATTAAAAAAAGGCAACAAAGTTCTGCAGTCATCTTTTATTTCCGTTCGCTTAGTGACATTGGTGCTTATATTTCAAGTCACTTTTTAACTCCATTCTATTCCGAATTCCATTTATTCCAATCTAAAAATGGGGATTCCCCATTTTATATGTACAATCAAACATTCTGTTCATGTGAGTTAGTGCAGTAAATTTTTAGCAGCAGAAATTTCACATTGCCACATTGCATTTTTCTATGTAAAATGCTTTAAAACATCCTATTTACATCCTATTTGCATTATTATGGTTGGTGATAAACAATTATAGTTTATGAAGCATTTTTATAATTTTATTAAAATTTTAGGGGTTTTACCATACCAACATAAATTTAAAAAAAAACAAATGAAAAGAAGTTATATATTTAGAAAGCAAAATTAAAATTTTATATCGTCTACATAATGCAGAAAAAGTAACAGATGTTGATAAATTCTATTCCATGAATGAAGCCACAATAAGGGCAATAAGAAAAAATAAAGATTCCATTAGAAAAAGTGTAGCGGCTGGATCTTCTACGAGTATGAACAGAGCTTCATACGTAAGAGATATTGCAATAGAAAATATGGAAAAAGCATTAATGATATGGCTAGAAGACACCTCTCAAAAGCGGATTCCAATTGATACAAATTACATTTATTTGTAAATACAAATTACAAATAAGGCTTTGATGACTTTAAATTGAAGTGTGACTACAAATCATGGTTTGTTTGAAAGATTTAACCAAAAATATTCTTTACATAATTATTTACTTTAGTTATTGACATATTATCTACTTTGAATATGTCAATAACTTTTTGCTGATTTCTAATGATTTCAATTCCAACAGTTCGTCACGAATTTAAAATTCTTTGTTTATCGTTCTGGTAAAGATAAGGAGCTGGCTGATGTCAGCTATATCTGTGTTCTCATCTAGAGCTTGAGAGTAAAATTCACATTTTTCCAAAATGCCCTTGAGGGAACCTGAAACTTCACCACCCATATCATTAATTTTTCTACTTACTGTCTGATGAGACAAGGAAACTGTTTTGTGGGTGTTCCCGTTCTTACATAATACGCCAAATAATCGTTTTTTTTGCAACATTTGGTGTTTTTTAATTAAAAGTTCTAAATAACATATCAACGATAACATAAAACAGAATCAAAATATTTATAATAGATGTTCGAAATGTCGATCGTCTATTTCCAGACACTTACAAATTCTTTTTCCAAAACCATTGCTAACTCTGGACAACATTTGCGGAGTTACAGTTTCAAAAACGCTTCTTATGCGTTTTTTCATATCGTGTCGTGTGATGCTGTTGGAGGCGAATTGTGGACAAATCCCTTTATGTATGCCCATAGAAAAAAAACTTAGTGGAGTTATGTCCGGGGATCTGGGGGGTCAATTTTGAAATCCATTTCTTCCAATCCACCTGTTTTGAAAGTTGGCATTTAAAAACTGCCGAACCTCGCGATTCTTCTAATAATACTGGAAGTTGGTTTAAAAGAAAATCGAGAAACATCGTACCATTTAAAGGTCCTTCAAAGAAATAGGGTCCAATTAAATATGGGTCCAGTAATCCACCTCACGGACCACCTATTCTGATTTCTCATGACTCTGTATTCATGCGGATTCAAATCAGAATAGTAATGAAAGTTGTGTCTATTCACGAGATCATTGTCATGAAAAGTACAATCACGACTAAATAACACATTATCAAAAAAGTTTTCATTTTCTGTCAATTTATCTAACACCTACATGCAAAATTCAGTTCGGTTGTCAAAATCATTTCCATAAAGTTCTTGGCAAATCTGGATTTTATAAGGATGAAATCTGTGTTTTTTAAGAATTCTTGAAATACTTGCTTGACTAATATTAGTATCTTCGGATATCTAATTTTGACTAATATTGGGATTTTCGATAACTGAACCAGCTAGCATTTTTTTCATCTTCGGCGACAGGTTTTCTTGTAATGGGTTTTTTATAACTGACACTTCCACTCTCCTAAAACTGGTTTAATAATCTTTCAAAAACGAGAGATTATTAACGAGAGAGCTTAGGATGATTTCTTTCGGGAAACGTTGGGGCATAAACTCGAGAAGCCAATAAACAATTTTTGTGACATTTTCCAAGGATAAAAATCATATCAATACGATCTTGTTTTGGGTAAATCCTCATGACTAAGCAACACCACAACAATGTTCAAATAATAAGGATCTAAACGGCCACAATTACAAAAAATAATACCACTCTAACAAAAGCACAGTTTGCAGACTAAAGTGACAGACGAAATGAATTGTCTGGAAACACCAAATGTTGCAAAATAACGATTATTTGGCGTATTCTGTAAAGGCTTAGCTATGAATACCCTAATACTATTCGATTGGTAATTAAAAATTTCTAAATAAAAATTCAAAATTTCTGTTTTCCAAATACTTTTTACTTAAGAAGTATTTGAAAGATGATTTGAGATACTTATTTGAAATATGAAAATTAGGTTAGATTTTGATAAAATTTAATACCTTAAGGTTTAGATTTTATAAACCTTAATAAAACATACACTTATTCTGATCGGAGAATCCAAAAATACAATAATAAATAGAGGGTTTCACTTAAAAAAGCACAACTTTATAGTTTTAGGACTTTTTGGACACCTGGTATAATATGAAAATAATTTTAAAAAGTAACCGCAATAGACCCCCAATATATCATAAAGTGAAACTTTTTGGTACCAAGTTGTACCCCTGAGAAGTTATAGCCCTTCAAAGTTTCAAAAATTTCAAAAATAATTAATATCTCAATAATACTTTAACTTAGGAAACCCAAATTTGGTAAAGTTCTGAGTGTACTAAGGGCGTTTATCTTTTTGTAAATAGAGGTCAGTTAAAGAACTTTAAAGGGTTGATTAGGGATAATGCACCCTTAAATTGTAACAATTTTTTAGCCTGTGGGCGGATTAAATAAATTATTATTCTATTTTATGGAGAATTTAGTTTTAAAACTTTTTTTACTTTTGTTACCTTTCAAAAAACGTGAATTACTAAAGAAGACACGTATTTTATCCATGTTACCTAAAATGATTGAAAATTCAGCAGTTGACTATGAAATTATACGTGAAATTTGACAATCAAGAAATAAAGTTATTTGATTTTCGTAATTTTTTACTGATTGTTTTGAAATGGCCGGGAAATTCTCATTTAGCGAACAAGTTGACATGTTATTAGTCTTAGATTTCTGTGGAGGAAACTGTAGAAGGAGTGTTGAAGAATATCGGAGAACATTTCCTACTCGTGTGGTTCCTCATATAGAAACATTTTCTAATGTTGAAAAACATTTCGACATTAGAAACGGACAAAATTTTCAGTAACTCTCGAGGCCGTGCTATTGAAATAAGGCCACAAGATGAAGAATCTATTTGAACACAGTTGAGAATGAACCACATATTAGTACAAAAAATTTATCTCGACAAACTGGTCTATTGCAAACATCTGTACATCGACTTATCAGACGTAATGGACTTCACCCATATCATGTCCATGAAATACAAGAACTATTACCGGAAGATTAGATTACGCGAGTGATCTTCTGTCAGTTTATTTTACGTCAAGACATTCATTTTCAAAAGAAAATTCTCTCTACTGATGAGGGTTCTTTTACCCACAGAGGCATTACAAACTTACATAGCTATCATAAGTATTCTGATGTAAACCCACATTTAGTAATTCTTCGACATTTCCAACGTAAGTTTAAAATAAATGTTTGGATCGGTATTATTGACCGGTATCTAATTGGTCCAGTTATTTTACCAAATCGACTAAATGGAGAAAATTATTTGAAGTTTTTCCAAAACAATCTCCCGGATTTACTTGACGAAGTGACACTGCAACTTAGACTAGAACATTGGTTTATGCATGATGGGGCACTGCCTCATTTTAGTAGTAGAGTTGGAGAATTTTTAAATCGTCCGTATCCAAATAAATGGATTGGACGAGGAAATAATTGCCCACAAGCTTGGCCCCCACGATCACCAGACTTGAACAAATGTGACTATTTTCTTTGGGGAACACTAAAAGAGTTTGTGTATTCTTCACCAGTGGCGTCCAGAGAAGAGTTGTGGAATCGTATTACAAATAAATGCTACTTTATAAGAAATGATCAGCAGTTAATGGAAAGAGTAGACTTTAATTTTCGACGGAGAATACATTTATGTCGAAGAGAAAACGGTGATCATTTTAAAAAATTTCTATAAATTATCGGTAGCCAATTTTTGTTTTTATTGTTTAAGTTGTTTCTTTTTCTATTAAATTATTTTTATTCTCACTTGTTTGCTGACTTCTAAATTTAACATATGTATAGCTTCACAGCCAACTATTGAATTTTCGATGATTTTAAGTAACATAGATAAAATACGTGTCTTTAGTAATTCGCGTTTTTCTTCGAAACGGAGAAGTTTCTTGAAAAATAACAAAAGTAACAAAAGTTTTAAAATTAAATTTCCCATAAAATTAGAATAATAATTTATTAAATCCGCCCACAGGCTAAAACATTCGGTTGCAACTTAAGGGTGCATTATCCCTAATCGACCCTTTAAAATTCTTTAACTGACCTCTATTTACAAACAGATAAATGCCC
>JAWQRM010000691.1:0-20402 GCA_033557675.1 Coptodactyla brooksi | reverse complement strand
TGATGTAGTGCAACTTTCACATGAAAATTTTTTTCTAAACGAAATAATAGTGGAGTTAGAGAAGAAATTCGCTTATGTGAGCCACCTGTATAATTTCTTAAGGTAGGCATGCTATTTTCAGATTGTATTAATCGTTATATAAAATGTAACTGTAATTCGTAACGAAGTCAAACAATTGTCACTACTACACCAAAATCGGAACTGCTCAATGCACGCTTCGCTAACCAAGTTAGCATCACCAGCAGCGATGAAAGACTTTCCAAAAAAGAAAGCAAACGGTGATGACAGTCTCATCATTCCTGATGATGCTACCTTGGTTAGCAAAACATTCGTCGAGTAATTGTTTACCAATTTCGGTATAGCAGTGAGAATTGTTTAGCTTACAAACCCGATTTGAAACAAGCACTTCTGTGGAAATGTTGAAAAAGTTCCCAAAAAGTAGAAACATTTTGACATTCTTTATTGGTCCGCAACCTATCAACCTATGCATCGCAGAAAATGACATTGTTCTAGTAGTTCAATTAAGTACCATTTTAATTATAAAAAAACCATTATTGTTTTTGCATTCAAACCTTACTTTAGTGTGATAAACACAATTCAAATAGTAAATTGCATATTTATTTTATTGCTGCAATGTTTTGCTAAAGTAACAATGATTTCCTTTTAAAATTAAAAAAGAAGAATGGAATAAAGGAAATATGAAAAAGTATCAGCAAAGATCTGGATACACATCTTAGAAACATTTTCCTATTTGTTGCAATAATAGTTTTAACTAAAAGCTGTTTACATATTGTTTTGGCACAATGCTGTTATTTGTTTAGTTACAATGACATACATAGATCAAAACAAGTCTTCTTTTCCTAACTACCCCTTTTTGTAGCATCAGTTAAATTAAATGATCATCCTGTATTATTTACTAGATGTTAAAATTTAATTTTCACATAATTCAGTGACCAGTGTGATCTTAAAACAAAATCTATACATTGAATGATTGAACGGTAGTTTGCAGCAAGTAAGTTTTCTTTTCTAATTGTTATCCCTAGTTCTCCTTTCAATTAATTTTACTAAACGTGGTAATATACTAATGGAATATAATAGAAGTCAATAATATAGTGAATAGTCTTAGATATAGTGAAAAATTAATGTAATATTAGTTCTTATGCGTAAAGTTTGACGTACGGACTGCAAGTTTGTATATTGAACTCTACTCCTAGGGGCTAATACTATGTTATTTTTTTAGAGATGGAGTTCAACAAAGTATGTAGCGATTTGATAAACGATTTAAGCCAAAAATTATATTAAAAGAGAAGTGGACCAAGAAAACATCCCGAGGCGGCTTCACTCTGTCACCACGTTTCACATTGTTGTCTTTTGCTGTTTTTACTTTTTTTATTTTTGTACTTACTGTATATTCATTTGATCGGTTGTACTGGATCGCGGATTACGTTCTCGGAGTACTTAGTTGCACTCTTGAAAATAGTTGATGAGTTTACAAATGCACAGTAGGCAATTGTTTTTATAAAATACCTTCCCGTAAATTTTTGGGGAGCAAAATGGTTATTGGTTTCATACAGGGTTGACAAATTATATTTATATCCATGACGCCTTGATGTGGTGTGATACATTTTTAAGCTAAAAAAGCTCTAAATATCTCGGAATTTATAAAAATTTTACCCTAATATTTTTGCGAACAAAAATTGTTGTAGGCGTCATCATTCGAGTATGATTTGTTTTACTTTGTTCGTGTTCATGGCTGTGGGTATTTCATAAAATAAAAATAGGTTAATGATTTGTTATACATATTCATATATTACTAATATATAGCATTAGAAGTTCTTGTTATTACAAGTAATCATTCACATTGTATAATTTCAAATTGCACATTATTTACAATACTAATCAATAGGTAGGACCTTACAAATGGTAGTATCTTAATAAAAACACTTATTTAGCTAAATTAATTTGTTTGATGATAACAAACATTATTAGGTTCCGTCTCACAAAATAAAATTCAATCATTGTTCAATATAAGCACCATGTAATTTATGTGATTGTTTTGTAAAAATCAAAAAAACGAAATATTTAATTGTAGAACATTTTGATGCAAATTAGTACAGATATTTAACAAGTTAAATCATAGGTTATAGTCTTTTTTTATACTATAGTCTGTATTTGATTGTTTTTTGAAAGTATCATATTCTGCAAAACTAAACAATGTGTGGTTCTGTTGATTCAATGTAGAGGTCATTCATTTAAACTTTTATCGAATAATATAGATATAGTATAAGGTGCTAAAGGTGCTAAATGTAGCAACTTTTTTTATACACGCAACATAGCGTTATGCTGCGTGTATAAAACATGATACGCGTACATAATTTAACCCATCAACGTATTTCATTCTATTTTGGATCTGAAAAAAGTATAGTGTACAAGATATTGCATAATTATAGGGATATTTTTGAACCGTTTATATATAAAAGCAACATGGATATGATGAGTGTGTAAATAAATTAATAGTGCATTAGATATATTTATATTTTTAAGGTATTGGACTTCTATAATCAATATTGCATTTAATTGAATCACAGAATGTAACCTGATCACTATAAAAGACTTATTGAAATGAGACAAACTATTATTTAACCTGTCAAATAATATTGTAATTTTCAAAAATTTAACATAGATATTTTTCCCAAATCATTGAGAAATTTTTATCTAACATAATATGCAGGATATTCAGAATGGCCAAATATCTCGAAAATGAACTATTTTTGAGAAACATTTTTCAAATATTGGAATATTTGAATTATATTCAAATATTTGAATATATGTAGTTGTAGTGATGAATTTAGTGGTGCTAAAAATCTTTCATTGGTAATACATTTTTAAAGGTCATCTCGGTTCTTTTAACTTGAATTCCCAAATGTTTTTAATTGTAGGTTCTAATAGCTGATATCAAAAGGTATCCAAAACACTGGTGTAATGTTTATTGCTATTTATTACCTTAGAATACATTTCATAATAAAATGCATTGACACATTTAACACACACAAATAATATTTAGTGATTTGAACGATTTGCTGACCAGTATTACTAGTCCAATTTATTTTAAACCAACATTGAGATTTTTTTGGTTAATCATTTACTAATTTCAAAATCTTGTAACACCCATAAATCTGAATAGAATAAACATGCTTAATATGGAAAGCTGTTGACATTAGCTATCTGAGTAATTTTCGAGATATTTAGTAACCATTCTGACATTTGGGACACACTGTATATATGTATATGTGTAAGTACACTGTTACCAATGATCACAAACTTTAGCTTTTATTTGTGCTATTACTATTTCGTTGTTTCATAAAAGTAACCATTGCCTTTTAACTTGACAGTCATTAAACAAATGAAAGATATTTTCATGAAATAAAGATATATTTCAGGAAATGTGAGTTTGGTAAATTACAAGTATGCAAAGTATTTATGCAAAATTTATACAAAAATTCTACTAAAGTACATTGAATTGTGAGACGGACATTAAATCAATATTATAAGAATACAATATAATTAGCTCAATAATAATTAACTGAATACAATTTATAAAATGATAATTGTTTAATAATTTACAAGAGACCAACAAACAAGTTTTTATTAGTAAAAATATAGCTCATAAGATTGAGAATTACTCAATTGTAGCGAGAATTTGCTTATTTTGCTATTAATATACACAGAGTGGTTTTAACTTTGTGCTTATAACAGTGGTTATGGATGTGTTAATCAAAACTGCAAAAAACTAATTTAATTAATAGTAATCATATTACACCGTAATACTTTATTTTGCTGTTTCAATTAGTTATTTGCAGTACATTAATGGATATCATTTTACACTAACCAAATAAGAAATTAACATTAATCTTATGATTTACTTTTCAAAATTCGAAAAAAATCTTAATCACCGGTAATTGTGGCAATTGGTTTTCTTCTTTTTTTTAAATTTCTTTGGCATAAGTCACTTGTGTATGTTTGCTTTTTTTTTGGATGCAGGTGGTCCAGAAAAATGTCCTTAATTTGTTTTTTGGATGTTGGTCTGGGTTTCTCTAAATGTCATTCAATTCTAAACCATACCGGAGCTGTTCTGTTGAACCGAGAGTAGTGTAAATAAAAAAAAACATAGATTGTCGTGCAATTTATTAATAACATAGGTTGACTATAGGAGGCGTTTAAAGAGATTTTTTTACAACAAAAGACAAGGACCAATACTGGACATTGGGTGTTTTTGCATCGGGTGTTTTTGTTTTGTGATAAGTTTGCGGAACTGCCAAAACCATGGTACAAAGTTGAAATAAAATCATTATGACGTAGAGACTAAAATGTTCTAGCTTGAGTTCACTTCAAATTTGGCTTTCTACGGGAATGTTGAAATGTCCAGTATTCACTTTTGAGTTCCTTAGATGTTTGTCATCATAGCTAATATATATAAAAATATCAAACTAGTTCATATATATTGTTTTATTGGATGTTTTAGATATTTTTAATGTACTAACAGCAAGGACAATTTTGATTGTCGCTGTTGTTAATGCGATTGTTTCTGAATCTTGCCAGATAGACTGGATAACCAAAAATATATTATATATTCATTAAGGGGTTAGGTTAGTTTTATATATATTGGAATGTCTTCCAAATTTATGGGCATTTTATATTTATTTAGATCTGAATTTATTTTATTTATTAAATTTTAGTAACCACAAAAACAATCTTAGCTATATACGTATTTGCTGTATTGTATTTGTATGCGTTTAAAGCTTGTTTTTGTAATATGTTCCAATTTCGAATGATTTTTTCAGTCACCAATTCAAAGCTACTGCGGAAAGATCATTCAAAATCAATGCGTTAGTTCTAATGATTATGTATGGCTAAGTTGTTGTAAGAACAGTTATTTTCCAAGCATATTCGTAAAACTGTATTAAAAGGATAGTGCAATAAAACGATGCCAATATAATTTGTCGTTTTGACTTTTTTTAAGTGCTGAGGATTAGTGCACTTCAATTTATGTACATTTTTCTGAGCGCCTTTTCAAACTATTTTGATGCATTGAAATCAGTTGACTGTTTAAATGAAATTTTGATGCATTAAAATTTTTGTAGAAAAATTACGTAACTTGGAAAGTCACTGTTCTTCGGCACTTGCTATTTATCCCACATCCCTTCCTATAAACACGCTCAGTTTATAAGCCACCATTTAACAGGTAGGTAAATACCCAAATTTTTTGCATATATATATAATTTAGCCATAAAGAGGCCATCCCAAGAAAAGTTAATTCTAAAATCATTAATTTTTTGATTTTAATAATTCTGGCCAGCGTAACGTATCAACCAATTTGTTACATTCTATACTGGCCAAAATTATGCAAGTGTTCTGAAACATGTTCTTAGTTGATTCAGATACATTTAACACCATGGCTCAAGTGGAGGCATTTTCAATGTTTAAAAGACTGAAAGTTGATTACATTCTTTACATCACTCCATATCTGCCATCGTCTTGCTCTAAAAGAAATTTAAGCCAGTGTAGAAGTAATTGAAAATAGCTAAAATTGACAAGAGACTATAGAAAAGAAAATGTTAACTATTATTCATTTGTTCTTGGGGCATACTATTTGAAAAATTTCCTCTAAATCTGTCTTCGATTCTTGCAATTGTTTGATGGAACCTTTCACCACTTCTGTCAGAAGATGTCCGAAAATCTTCAGGAAAGAAGATTGAGGATGTGCCATTTGAATAAGAAAATCAAAGACAGAAGAAATTTTTAAAATACAGATGGTATCAATCGCACCAATTCCTTGTAATTTGAATGCTTAATAATTTCACAGCTAATCATCTTCAATCTTCTTAATTTGCTTGTCAAAAGAGTACATTATAGATTGACTTTACCAGGTAATATCAACCTTTGGCATTTAATAAAATTAAGCAGCCTAGATTCAAAAACTAGTGATCCAGGAAAGAGTTTTGACATGAAGGAAATTGTAGGTTTGTTGAAAACTTATTTGGTTATTCGGAGGACGCTGTGGTAAAGCGTTGTGGAGAATTCAAGACTAGGATATAACATCAGCTGTCAAACCGTTACTCAAGAAAATAAATTACAGAGAGTTCGTGGAGACAACAATGCATTTAAAAAGTGCGTGTTTTACTATAAATATTTGTAGTTTGTAACTTAAATTCCTTTTCGAATACACTTTATCTTCAGCATATCTGATAAAGCAACTCTTTGTTATATTTAGCAATTTCCGAAATCTGCACTGCACCGCTGGCTTGGATTTGTTTTAGAAGCAAATACCAACTTTTTGAATAATTATGAACACGTTAATTAAAGCAGTAACTCCCTTGTGTAGTGTTATTTATTATACAGTGTTATAGCTCTTTTTTGTACTATTGTTCTATATTGCTATAGAATTTTGCCCATAGCGAAAAGGTTGACAAATTCAAAGTTCACCTTCCAGATCAATCTCAATGTTAAAATAATATAATTATATCAGTTGTTGGATATACTCTACTCCATTATTGTTGGTATACAAGTTGCACCTATTTGACAGTTCTTTTCAAACCTTAGTGTCAATTATATTAAAGCCTCCAGTACTAGTTCTCAAAGATTATTTATTACATCGTATAATCTTTGATACACTTTATCTTTCACCACATGGAGACATCTAAACCTGATATCAGGCAATAGATCATCACACAAACGATGCATTTCTTACAACCTTTAACTTGCAATACACCTAGATGATCACTAAGACATAACGTTTATTGCAACCAATAATCTACGTGGGTGAAAGTTTATATGATGTCTTGTGTTGAACTGGAATCTGGTAACATATGCTAGTATTAAACTTTTATTAATAAGAACCGTATTTTCTTAAATTATCGCAGCTCTTTTAAATGTAGATATACAAGGCTAACATTGATTAAATAAGGGGACATATGCATAAATATGGTCTGTAGTAAATAAATCTTTGGGTAACAGCAGAGTCCTTTTTCTGTAGTTTTTATCAACTATAAAGCTGAGATAGCACAGTTCAGGAAACTTAACAATATTTCAAATACGTTGCATGAGTCTCTGAATTGTAAATAGGTAGGATGCAAAACATTCCAATCACAGACAGTTTGAATTTCAAAATTATTAATTCAAGAATGAAATAAAGTAGATCCTTAGCTACAAGTAATTTTGTGGTAATCTTATACAGATTCAAAGATTAATTTTGTACAGATTCAAACACGGAGGAAAAGAGACAAAGGGATAGGAGAGGAGGTGACAATGTCTTGTTGGAGATTTTACCATACCTGCGTGTATAGTGCATGCAGTTTTGGTAACATCTCAACCAAGTATGGACTAATCACATGAATGAAAGTAGCTATGCATGATATCAGGCAATCAGTAAAGTTGTAGAAAGGAGTACATTGGACTTTACTAACTTTATCAACTTCTCATTATGGTCCATTCCTCATCTTGTAGCTTAATAACATTTTGTCGGTCAAGTATAGCAGTAAGCTCCTTCATGCTAACTTTTAACCGACTTACAACAATAACTTTTATTCATTTCTATTTGAACGTTTAAATTCAATGGATCAAAAACTTAATTCTTAACTAAATGCAAGGAAATTCTAAAATAAGAGAATCTAGTCTAGGAATATAACAAAATATAAAATGAAATAAATTGTTCAAAAATGTCAGCCATGTTCGCCAAACAATACCCCATCCAATTATCAAATTGTGTACTCATGTTGGAGACCATTTTTGGAGTAAATTTTCGTGACCTCGAATAAATTTTCTTGTGGGGTCATTCAAATTATTGGCTTGTTTGCTAGGCTGGTTAATATTTCCTTTAATTTATTCCTACAAAAAGAATCCATTTGGTTTTAAGTATTTTATAAATATTATAGAAATATTTTATTATTACTTTAATTTCAGATTTAGGGATACAAAAATTTATCAAAAAGTTCACTGTATGAAACATTATTACATAACTTTTTCATTGTTTCATATTCTTCTACTTTCTTTTCATCCAATTCCCTCAATATTGCCAACCTTTTCAAAAGCCTGTTTTTTATAATAATCGTTCGCACAGCTTGAATAAATTTGGTTAATTTCAAATACCTTTGCAACCAAGGTTCAACAAAGCAATTGGAATTGTCGTTTATTTCGGGCGTGCTGTGTATTTTACGTAATGGTCTTCTCCTAAGTAGCTGCCCTTTGTCGTCAAACTCCATTGCATCAATACCAATATCCTCTGCGAAATTATCTAAAAATGGAAATTTCATCGCCAAATAGTGGCTTTCCAATTTGACTTTGCTGTTGTGTAAGGCTGTCCTGTTCATATCTTTGTACTCGGAAGCCGAATTCAAAAACTGTTCAAGTTTTATTTTATATTCTTTATAATTTTCACTTCGGTGCTTATTTCTGAAACCAGTACATTCGTAGTCTTTAATTGTATTATCTTTGGCCAATATTTCCTTGTTAACATCGTGAATCGTGTAGGGTTGTGGACATTTCTTCGGTTTCGACATTTTTGAGAGTTATTTTGACATTGAGGTGTTAAATCTAAGGAACACCTTAACTACAATAACATTGTTTTGAATCTCGACATATGTCATTCACCTTCAGGGTCATTTTCCTGAAGAAAGTTTATTAAATAAACCGAATCATGTCAAGATTCAAAACATTGTTGTTTTCTCAAACTGAGGTGTTGTTCTGAAATCAAAATTAGCTCAAACTCCTCACGATTAGTATTCTGTATAGTTCTCTTGTATTTGATTTATTTAATAATATTAATAATTTTTCTTTCTGCAAATATCTGGCTGTGGTATTTCTTCTTCTTCTCAAAATATCCTTCTACTCTATTGCTGTCAGATTGGGTTGATTCCTGTACCAACTTCTCCACTTATTTCTGTCCCTTGCTTTCTTTCAAAGAGTTCTTTCATCTTTCCCAAGTGATTTTCCTTTATTTCCATCTTGTATTCTTACAGGGTTGAGGATATTTGGAATCTTTGGCTTAGTAACAATGGTTAAACAATTGTGACCACTACACCTAAGCCGAAAAGTTTATTTTGCTTGATGCATCTTCAGAAGTGTTAGCGACTATAGCGAAGCGGCACTAATGCTACTGAAGATGCCGACTTCATTGGTAAAACGTGCTTCAAGCAAAGTAAACTTTTCGGTTTTAGTGTGGTGGTGACAGTTGTTTAAATTTTGTATTCTTATCTCGTCAATCCATATTTTTCTCGATCTGCCTTTTTCTATTCTTACTTGTCCTTGCCTGAAATAGTATGTATGACCTGCATATAAATTTGTCAAATGCAATTCGCTTAATTGCTTAAATATTTGAGTATTAATGATTTATTTTAAAAAAATAAAAGCATCATGTTTTGGATATTTTATTTTTTTGTATTCATAATGCTAATTTTGAAATCAACATTGCGATTCCATGCAGACTATAATGTTCTGCTTATAAAGTTATTTAAAATTGTTGAAATTAATTTACAATGCGAGTAATGATTATGTCCACTCACATTAGAAAAACAGGATGTACAGCAAGAAATGAATCTGTAATCAGATGGTCAGTCTAACGAAGCTATCAACTGCTACTAATCATAAAAAATCCATTTTTAATGATCGGGATGTTTATCTAGTTTAGCTAGTCTGCTAAATATTATATTTCTAGCCTTAAATGGCGTATATAAAACTAGTAATAATGGTAAGAGGTACAAAAATGCTGTAGTTATGTATATATTTCCTGATAAATTAAATAAAAAAAATATAATGCTTTTTCTGAAAGACTTCGAAGCTATTTTTTCTATACATTATTGCCAAAGTTGTAGACTATTACTAGATTTGTTTTCTTTGTTTCAAATTTTAGATGCCTATTAACTTAAGAATTCTGCGTGCTGCTTTCAGGCATATTTTGCGAAAAGTTCCCAACGAATAAAAGTGTTATATACATAAAACCTTAGTATGACATTTTGTTCTGTTTAACAACATTACACTATGCAATTAAAGTATTACACAGCATAATGCATATTATACACACATACCTATAATGATTAAGTTATGAATTTATTTTCAAATATTTCTGAAAATACATTAATTTCTCAATTGTTTTCTGTTAAATGTACAAGCCTTCTTTTCTTAATTCTTCCTGCTCTCTGACCTTATATGCAAAGAATTATATGTAAGGTCATACAAGGTATGATAAAATATGAGGAATTTTTGTTTTTCCGAAAAAAATCTTTTTGTCAAAAAAGCTTTTTCCAATCTACGAATCATTTCTGGAACCTAATATTTGGAGCGACTTTTAGCTTCTTCATCAATTCTATTTTTTTCTTCTCCAAGTTGGCAAAACATCATCCTTTCATGCTTCTTTTTATCTTCAGGAATACGAAAAGGGAAAAATCACAGGGAAAAATTGCAACAATTGGACCTATACAGCCCGTGGTATTAAAAAATTTCACATATTTTTTGATCAAATCTCATATAAGGTCTTTCTGACCTCCCTCTTATTGCTGCTATTCATGTTCCCTCTTGTCAGATTTTTCTTGGTCTACCTCTTGCTCCTTGCTACTTCTTACTTCATACAACTTCCAATGTACGAGGTAAAGGTTTGTCTCCCCCATTATCCTTAAATGTCTGAACTGTCTCCTTGTATATTAATTCTATTTTAATTTTATATTGTTTCAGGCCATCCAACATGTTTACAGTTTACAGCAAACATGATCATTTCTGTAAAGAAATATCGTTGGCAATGCATCGAGTGCAAATGCTGTTCCGTTTGTGGTACATCTGACAACGATGTAAGTGTATAATACATTGTATTCCAAAAAGAAGCGTGATACCTCTGATTGATTTTATTTAGAAGCTTGTTAAGGAAGTATTGCTTCTGTAGGGGAATTGGTGAAGTAACACTTCACTAGTTCTAAAGCTTCGTAGTAACTAAAAGTAAAGTAAGGTTTATTTAGCATTCTGATAAACAAGCTTTATATAACTAAAATGTATTTTTACATATTTTATTTGAACTTCGCTTGGTATCTTGGGTACTTCGCTTAAGATATTAACACCTGAGTGAAAATATGATCAATTTCACAGTACAGTCCTATGCAAAAGAATTTTCAGAAATACATAGCTACAAATGACATAGCTCCGTTAGTCATTTGTAGACAAATTAAGATCAATATATTTACATCTTAATTGTCCTGCCATCATTTCGGTGTTAACATTCATTAAATATAGATAGTTTATTTATTCACGCTACATAATTCTGTTAAATTTATAAAGAAGCATTTCAAAACTGTTAATGTCATTATGCAATTCATCATACATCATGACAGTGTAGTTTGTTGTTTGAATAAAAAATGTATTCTCATCTTGCATGTACATTGTTACATGCAAGATGAGAACTTGCATGTAACAATGATGTTTACATAGCTATGTGGTATGTATAAATAAATACAATGCATTCACCTCCAAGCCTTATATCTTTGGTTTTTAACAAATTCAATTTCAACTTGATAAGAACTAGTTACGAATGCTTTCTAAATCTTTCTTTTTTAGTATGCTTCCGGAATATATACCAAAGCTCCAAAATAAAATAAAAGTATTTATGCATCTACGTTTTTTTCATATTATAATAATTCTCCACAAATGTCTAATCTGTCTGTTTAGGATCAATTACTATTTTGTGATGACTGCGACCGAGGATATCACATGTATTGTTTGTCGCCGCCTCTGACAACACCACCCGAGGGATCCTGGTCTTGCAAGCTCTGCATCGATGAGTTTCATAAATAAGCTATATTCCATGACAAAACGTTTTTTTAAATCTAGAATATACACATAGAGTAACTGTGCGTTTTGAGTTGAGTTTGGTTTCGAATTGTGCTTAAAAACCCTTATTTCTTAAGTCTGTAAGGATTACGACGAGTTGTACTTTAGAAACCCAGTGATACTTAGTAGTGGTATGTTTAAGTTTTTGATGTTTTTTGAGGGGTCAGATGGACGAAGAGTGTTACACAAGACGCTTAAAAAATTGTATTTTATTTCTTTTGTATTTTCTTAATATAGTTTTAGTGATCCCTTTTTCGTATATTACCGATATCGATGGTTTCCTTTGAACAAATCTACATATATTCTCACCTGAAGACAAATTATTACCGTACATCGACAATAACTGCAATAGATCTTGTACTTTTTCTAGACTAATTCGATGCAACAGTACAATATAAAAACAAATGCCGCAAAAAAGTTATATCAGTATAAAAACTGTACATTTTTAGGCTAATGTACTTAAATAAAAGTTAGTACTTAATTTACTTTTTATAAATTTGACATAACAATAATACTCCACAGGTAATGCTAATTAATAATTTACATCCTGATTTTATTTATTCATGCAACATAGCTATGTTTCATCTATAAATTTATTAAAAGACATGCATATAAGTGAACTTGAAAACTTCAAAAAGGTATAAAACAAACTGCAAATGTCAAATGATGTGTGGTTGGTTGAATAATTGTATGCATGCGTACTATTTGAACTGTTTATTTATAAACACAACATTGCTATATTTCATGTACGAATAATTTCATAGTATATAATAAAACTACATTTTGGAGTTTGATTGAGTACTTATGTCAAAATGCAAATATATTATGTATACGTGATAATTGCTTATCTGTGGTAACACCAGTGTCCACACAATTAGAGCTACCTCATGGGTTTCGAGTTTTCAGTCTTATTTTTGTTCTAGAATCGAATATCCATTTTGTGCATATTAATTAATGACAATATTTTCGATGACAAACCTATTTTCTGTATAATTTATCGGTTGTAATTACGCATGATGTTAAATAAAAGATTTTCATATAATTAATAACTTTTATGTGTCTCTATAACCGATGGGCAATACTTTGTTAATAAATGTCCATAAATGTTCATCCTAAGTCGTTCAATGTGCAACATTACAATCAAAACAATGTAAGCAATAATGCATGACAAAACACGAAAAAGTTTCATTGGTTCAAATATAAGAAGGTATGGTATTAAGTTACAATTCTCTTTCACTGCTGTAGATACTTGAATATTCCTGGAAAGTTCCTAATAATTCGAAAACTTATTGCGTTCTTGTAGAACTTGTAGTTTTGGAATTGGCTTCATTCTATCAATTCTTTGAAACATTAATTAAATGAAAACCACGAATCCCCAGCCATCCACTTAGTCCTCCTTTTACAATCCAACAGTCATGGTAATTATTATCCAAAATTCCATGAGCCACCAGACATCCATCATCAATGAACCAGGTCTGGTGTTCAATTTGTACTGAAACCTTGTTCAGAAGTTGAAATAACTCTTCTTTTGAAAAATGCAGTTTATTGTCAGCATCAATACCAGCCCAAACATTACAGGAAAATTATTAGTGTTAGATTTTCTTGTGCCCGCTGGTGATTGTGATGAAAATTCGTAATTTCATTCTTCGTAAATTTCGTTATCTCAGTAAAGAGAATTCTACTTTGAAACTTAGGAAGAATTGTACGCTGTGGAAGAAACTGTTCTGAAAATACAGCTACCATTGTTCAAAAAGTCTGTTTCAATTAGAGCCTGGAGCCACGGGATGTGAACTCCTGTATACATTGGTAATGGAAATGTACCCTTTTAATAAAATGCCTTCCAGGAGCCAAAACGAATATTTGATCATTTCTGGGTTGGGTTCATTGGTTACTCAGAAAAACATATGGTTACAATTTTAAACGGATACAGTGCTACAATCTGTAATAGCACAGCTCTGGATCTTTCACTCCTCCCTCATAACTAGAAATTTGAATATTAAAACTCACAAAGCTGCTTTCTACAACACTATACTATTATGTGTTTTATTGCTGCTTCAAGAGGTGATTCCTACATCTTATACTAAACACCAATTTGGTTTCGCCGATGAGTATTTAGTATTTTAGAATTGTTATAGTAGTATATGATCTGGAAGGTAGTTTGACTTTTGAAATCGTGAATGACTAATAATAATTTTGTTGCTCACACAGTATTAATTTCTTCAAATTAAATGTTGGAAATGAGTTAAGATTTCCATGGAAACAGTTATGCCTATCTAAATTTGTCACAATAAATGTCAGAACAGTATAATGTTATACCAAAAGTGCTTTTGACATTAATTTTGAATTTGATCTCGGATTGTGATTATGACTAATTGGTTACATCAATATTACATTCATGTTTCATTTAGGTAATCATTAATTAAAAGTGAACAGTTCCCATTCGTCATATTTCGCTGATTCCAGCTTTTTCGGAACGAATTATAGGATGACAACTTTGATCGTTTGACGTCAGGTGTCTGAAGATAGCGTTCGTCGTTTTGAGGTTTGAATCGGTTTAATTTGTTTTGATTTCAATGTACTTATCCTGTAGAAATCTCATGAAGAACATTAGCATATATAGGTAAGTCAGCATTATGCAAATTTTGATTATAAGTGAAAATGTATAATTGGCATTGGTGGTAACCTTTCCAATCATACGCAAGAAGTTAATGGTTTGAAATGCAAATCATCTTATTTTTGAATCTGAATTCATTGGAGAAAGCCACATCTCGATATCTCTAACCATTATCGGATTATCCGTGAAAATCTCAAATTTGGCAATATCTTAACTATGTTATAATGACTTCTTAAAGTACTGAATTACAAAAACTTCAAAAAGATATTGAATCCAACTTCCTTATTTCAAATTGAACTACGTTTTATTGTTTGAACCGTAATCATTTTTAAAAACGGTTACCAAATATATAACTTTTGATGCTTTGTAAACAATCATCTCCCAGAAATACATTTTTTTCGAAAATAAAGTTATTCGATATTGCTAATCTAGTTGGCAATAGAAAGCAAAGCGCAACTAATATTTGTGCTTTGCACAAATATTTCTGCTTTGCTTATACTTAATTTAATATTTAATTTTATTTTGAAGAAATAATATTGTCCCCAAAGAAAGATTTATTAGACACTATCAAATGATGTACCTAAATACTAAAATAATCACATAAAATATAAGATGTTGAAGAACTAGACTGATTGTTGGAGTTGTTGTAATTTGACCCGCGCCTGAAGAATTGTTAATTATATTCTACAAAAATCCATAGACTTTAATGTTTTTGATTTTTCGAAGTCATTTAATGATGTATTTCAAAGCTCACTTTTTGTGGTAACAATCAAAAATCTCATCTAAGAATGTAGCTAATTTGACTAAGGTAACTAAGTCATTGTCTAGTACAATTAACCTTTGAGTCCATGATACTGCACGATATGATGGCGAAATAAAACACATTTAAACTGATTGCCCCTATTTACAAAAGCTGATTGATTTTCTTCTTGCAAGTTTTGGAAATTAGTGGAATATTTTTAAATGTTCTGTTGGGTTGTTCGGAAAGGAATTTCGTTTTCTTTTCCAACAGAGGCGTTAGTTGTCTTTTAACCAGCTATCTTCATCCTAAACCGTATATACATTATATATTTTGACTGCTGACTTTTTGTGTCTTATGAAATATGGAGAATCAAAAACAGCACTTTCGGCATGTTTTGCTTTTTTATTACAAAAAAGGTAAAAAATGCCGTTAAAGCAATAAAGGAATTAGTCGATGTGTATGGAGAAGATGTATTGACAGAACGTCAGCATCAAAACTGGTTTGTAAAATTTTTTGCAAAAGTTTACAGACATTTTTCTAAGTTTGCAAAATTTTTGGGAATTCTTTTCAAAATTTTTGGGAGAATACCACGATCAATTCTAAAGTGTACGGTCATCAACTGGACAAATTGCATGATTTTGCAAACTGGTTTACAACATTTTTTTTGCAAAAGTTTGCATAATTTTTTGCAAGCTTGCAAAATTTTTGGGGGCTCTTTTTAAAATTTTTAGGAGAATACCACGATCAATTCTAAAATGTACTGTCATGAACTGGACAAATAAATTGCATAATTGTTTGCAAACTGGTTTGCAAAATTTTTTGCAAGTTTGCAAAATTTTTGGGAGCTCTTTCCAAGATTTTTGGGAGAATAACAATTGTAGAGTGTACTGTTTCAATTGTAGAGTGTACTGTCATCAATTGATGAGTAGAAAAGGTATAGTGTTTCACCAAGATAATGTGAGACCGTATACCAGTTTGGTAACTCGCCAAAAGCTTTTACAGCTTGGATGGGATGTATTACCATATTCTCCAAATCTGGCACCTTCCGATTATTACTTGTTTCGGTCTCTACAATTTTTTTTGAAGTGCAAAACTTTTACTTCAAATGAAGTCGTCAAAAATGACTTGGATCAGTTTTTTGTCAGCAACAATCAGAAGCTTTATAAGCGTGGAATCATGCTACTGCCAGAAATATGGCAAAAAGTGTTGGACCAAAACGGTGAATATATAATTACATAAAATGTTTATACTTTCTACGAAAAGTGCCCTTCATTTTCACAAAAAAAACGAAATTACTTTCCGAACAATCTAACAGAAAAAATCAAATACATTTAAAACGCCATAAAAGATGCTACAAAGACAGTTATGCGGGATATCCGATAATAATATCATTTTGTAAATATTTACATATCATTTGTAAATATGTACATATTTAATAATAAAATCAAACTTTTTGATTTTGGTGTGGTGGTGGCATTGTTTGACTGTGTTACTAACAAGGAAGATTAGGCGACCCGTAAACTCAGATGATTATGTAACTTTGTGTCCAAGTAAAGTGGTTCATCCGCAACACGAAACAATTTATTATTCGTGCTAAATTCAACTCTGAGGGGATGAATGTCCCCTCATCCCCTCATATGTCATCGAAACTATGAAAGATGGAAAAAATTGTTCAGACAAAGGTTGTATGGTATAAAAAGTTCTGTTAAAGTATAAATTAAAAAAAAATCTATTTTTCTTTTTTTGCAAAATCTTGGGTCGGGATGGTATTTTACAAAAAGGAAAAAAAGTTTTTTTTTATCTTTTTAACTTTTGTCTAAACAATTTTTTTCTATTTTTCATAGTTTCGATGATATTCACCGGAAATGAAAAAAAAACGATTTCTACAGGGATGTTTCATCCCCTCAGGGTGGAATTCAGCGCGAATAATAAATTGTTTCGTGTTACGGATGAACTACTTTACTTGGACACAAGGTTACACAATTTTCTGAATTTACGGGTTGCCTAACCTTGGGTGTAAGCCGAAGGTTCTAAAATCCACGAAAAAGACGCGAGAATAACTGATTTAGAAAATAATTCAAGAGTCTAAAGTAGAAGGTGATGGAGATAAAATGTACTTATTAAATAACTGACCTTAGATGTCAATTTGTTATATTTTGTCGCATTTTGCAAAAAAGAAAAATTGATTTTTTTAATTTATTTTTTAACAGAATTTTTCATGCCATACAACTTTTGTCCAAACAATTTTTTTCTATTTTTGATAGTTTCGATGATATTCGCCGGAAATGAAAAAAACCGATTTCTACAGGGATGTTTCATTCCCTCAGGGTGGAATTTAGCGCGAATAATAAATTGTTTCGTGTTACAGATGAACTGCTTTACTTGGACACAAAGTTACTTAATTTTCTGAATTTACGGGTTGCCTAACCTTCCATGTAAGCCAAAGGTTCTAAAATCCGCAAAAAAGACATGAAAATAACTGAATTAGAAAATAATTCAAGAGTCTAAAGTAGAAGATGATCAAGATAAAATGTACTTATTTGTAATATGTGGCGCCATCGCATACACAGTAACTAAACTAGGGTACCTATAAATAACAGAACTCATCAACAGAACTGTTTCAACAAAAATTTTCCGTTTCTGTTGCAAGTTTCGCAGACTTTCTGCAACTTTTTTCAACTTTTTAGATTACACGATATTTCTAGTGTCTCGTATTATCGCAGTTTTATACTTTCGTTTTATTTTCAAGATGAATAGAAGTAACGATGTAAATATGTTTTTTATTTTGAAACTCATCAACAATTTTTCCATCTTACATGTTTTAAGATATAATTTTAACGAATAAGGGAAATAATCTGAAAATAAACGCACATTGGATTCAAGATAAATAGCTGCTTACAAATTACTTTTCAAAACTGCTAACAATATCGATGTGTATAATTAGCGGTCTGTTTTACCGTTTTTCTTTAAAATTGATAGCTAAAGTTCAAATTATTGCATTGACGTTAATCGAGACTAGATTACTCGCATTTTTACCCAACCATTAATATAAATCGGGTTCAAAATGGAAAATAGCTCGATTGACGTTCGATAGCAAAGAGTGGCCGGTTTGAAAATGGCGCCAGCGAACAGATGATTTCACCTAGTGGTGACTACTCATTTCCGATATGCGCCATCATTCATTTCGTTTACCTCGGTGTGTTGTGACACAAACTCTCTCAGTTGTTGTGTTTTCGATGTTGAGTTAAGTGTTGTGTGCGAACGGAAAACGAACGAGACGACAACGGTTAGTATTAGTACTTATTTTTTGGTGTACATCGTGTGTTTTCGCGAAAAACCTGGCAATATGCTTTGTTTGTTCAGCATTTTGTGTACGTATTGAGAACGCACTTTACAATCACTTTTGCGGCCAGTAACCGTGATGATTAGGCACGATAGCGATTTTGTTGAATCAGTGTGAGTTTTTCGAGTATTTTCAACTGTCCCCTTACAGAAAATATTTGGTGGAGTGTTGTTTGTATACGTGTTATCCGACACGCAGTCGTCAGTCTTTGTTGTGGTCCCACATCTGTTCGTCCTGTGTTCAGTTGGGGTATTCACGGTGCATGTTATTAATTCATTTGGAGTGTATTACGACGCTCGATTTCTAAATTATTCTTTTAATTTATGGCCACATACCAATTCGTGTTATTTTTTATTTAAATTAGTTGTTTTTTTGTCCTCGAAATTGAAATTGACCAAGTCGTTTATTTTGCTTATTCTGATCAGCTTGTTTTAGTATACTCCTTTAACGTTTTCTTTTGTGAGCAGCATTTAAATTCACGCTTTGCTTACATACGAGGTCATTTACACTTGTCCTTAAGTAAATTTTGTATAACCCATGTACATATTATCAAACAAAGGCTGTCGACTAGCTGTGTGGTATTTTTGTGTGCACAGTCTCGATTATCGATAGTTTTCAAGATATACAGTGATACAGTAATACATAGGTCATTTTTTAATGGAACACCCGGTATATTTTTGTATTTTTGGATTCTACTTGATCGTCTGATTACAACAACCCATACCATTTAGGGTTTAAGTGATAAGGGAAATGGTTTCAAACAGATTTAATGAAAAGACAAGGGAGAATGAACAGTTTTGAAACAAAAAATATTTTTCGACAGCGCTACTCGTTGTTCGCTTTAGCGTATTAAATTTTCAAAACGTTCTCCATTGACTTTTTGACAAAAACATAGTCTATAGTAATATATATGCCTGTCTAACTTTCTTTAAAACTCGAGGTTTATTTCTGTGCCTATTCTATCTTTCAGATTCTCAATGCTATTTGGTTTTATTGCATACACTTTTCTCTTGAGGTAATCCCACAGAAAGAAATCTAAAATTTTAAGGTCTGGTGATCTGGCTGACCACTCAATGGTACCTCTGCGTCCAATCCACCTATTCCTAAAAATTTACTTTTTCAGGATATTGGGTATGTGTCTCACATATCCATTGAGGATTCCGTTCTGTCTAATATCTATAGTTCTGCCGACTTACTTCCCCGTTCAACGTGAAAGTTAATTTGTCAGAAAAAAGCACATTCTTAAGAGCTACCTCATTTCCGCCCAGCCTCTGAATCATTTCTTCGCAGAACTGCAGTTTACGGCCTGGGTCGTCTTCTGTTAGTTTCTGGGTAAACATCATTTTATATGGATAAAGTTTTGCATCATGGAAGCACTTTAAAACAGTTCTATGACAGACGTTATTTTCACGGGCAATTTGAGGTGAACTTAACATCTGATTCTCTTGTACATTTAATGAAATATTTATCTTTATATCATCGTTAATGAATGTAGGCTTCCTTTTTAATGGTTTAACATGTCCAAGTTCTCTGAATTGCGCATGAATTTTGGATACGGTTCCGTGTGCTATGTTCAGCAACTCAGGATGATTCTGGTTAATAAGATTCTGCCTGACTTCTACACATATCTCCGTAACCAATCATCATCAAAATCTCAATTCGATGAGTTTCCGTTAAATATAGCATTGTTAATTAATCGCAAGGTTCATTTTCAACATATGATATAGACTGTCAACATTGACATATATATATATATATATATATATATATATATATATATATATAATAAAACTCACAGGTCTATATATTTTTTTTGTGATAAATAAAGTATATTTTTT
>JAWQRM010000690.1:0-20405 GCA_033557675.1 Coptodactyla brooksi | reverse complement strand
AACACCAGCTCCTCGATGTAACCATCAAGTGGTGGTAGGAAGAGCATGTTTTCCATCACAGCAGTTGGGCTAGATCGCATGGCACCTGTTATGCTAAGGCATGCCAGTCTTTGTCTTTTCTTGTAATGGGTTTTATATTACTGACAATTCCACTTACCTGAGGATGGTTTACCAATGTCTCAAAAACGACTGACTTAGGATGATTTCCTTAGGGAAACCTTTGAGGATATACTCGAGAAGGCAATAAACAATTTTTATGACCTCCAAGGATAAAAATCATATCAATACGCTTTTGTTTTGGGTAAATATTCATGTTGACTAAGCAACACCACAACAATATTCAAATAATAAGGATCTAAACGGCCACAATTGCAAAAAATAATACCACTCTAGCAAAAACACACTTTGAAAGTAGAACAAAACCAACTTGAATCTACATTGGAAAACAATTGTAATTTTTTCTTGTGATTGGTAGGCCTATTTTTAATAGGCAGCTTAGGCTTATTGCCAGTTTTTTCTGCCTTTTCTCTTCAAGTTTGTCTGTGTAAGGACTTGAGGTAAGCAGTTCAACTTTCCGAGCAGCTCTTGTTAATTGTTTAGTCTTTTCATAGGCTGGGAAGAATGTTGGAGTCAATGACTGCATCGAGATGTTTAGATTTCTAAAGTAGTAGTAGAAGGTCCTGGTTCCCGTCAGCTCCTTGACATTATTAGATAATTCCTGTCCTTTGTCATTTCGATGTCACAATGGCCCAATTCCTGATGATTCTGTTCCTATAAAATCTCGATTGCTTAGAACAAAATCCGAGTCCGAAAATACGTTACGATCTAAAGGCCTGATTTCTGTTGCCTTGAACCCCTGTACAGCATTATTTAAAGTGGCTGTTTTGCAGTAGGCTTCTGAGGAAATTGCGTCTGGTTAGTATGCACCCATTTGGGGACAGTTTCGTCATAGTACGTCTGAAGAGGTTTAAATATAGATATACAATCGTTTGCGGCTGCAAACGATAAGAACTTTTTGTTGCTGTGAAAGCTTAACGTGAAAAATAAAAGGCTTCATGCACTTTACGAATAAATCCGATTTGATATAACTGGTGTCCGAAATATCTGCAATGCTGCCGGGAGGTACACCAGTTCTAAGGGATGGATGCCACGTCTTTAAAATATTATCATAAGTGGAACGAAATTACCACTCACATTTGTGCAGCAGATTGTTGTTGTGTTAATTCCACATTCACCATTAACCATAGCATCCACTTGATGCTTGCCTTTCTGCGCTAGTACCTTTGGAGATTTCTTCTGTACGATGGAGTAACCAGACTCGTCAACATTAAATATTTGCTAGGCATTCCATTTGTTTTCATCCACGATTATTTCAAGAACGCCAAAGAAATGACACACACTCCCCTTATTACACCCCTTAGCTCCAACTATTGACACATTTTCTGGTTGTCTAAAGCTTAAATTAGGATGCCATTTCATAAAGGCATAGTACCATTTCTCACCCGCAAATTTCGCCTCTATGTTGAATGGGTTTGGTAAACGGGGATTGGTGTCTAAAACTTGGTACGCTAATTTCCATACATTACTGATGGTCAGACCAAACATAGCTTCTTCAAATTACAAGATCACATTTACCAGTTCGTTTTCTACTTCGATTGGTAGTCCTGTTGTAGTGTAATGCTTCGTATTTCGTCTCGTAATGACGAAAGACCCCTACTTAAAAAGTCTATGAATACACTACGAGACTATACTAACGCTACCATAAGTTAGAAAACAACTCATAAAGATCGTTTTGGGTCCAATGGACCCGGCCGGTAGTACGGTGGTAGGGTTAAAATCTTTAATAATAAGTTCAAATTAAAACGTTTGCATTTATTCCGGCCGACATGCCGTTCGAGTTCAAACGACTTCAATTTCCAATACGCCTTGCGTTCGCTATGACTATCAATATACCGCAAGCGCAATCTTTGCAAGTGTGCGGTTTGAATTTAGAAAACGATTGATTGAGTCAGTAAATAAATAACAAACAGTTATTTATTTGCTGACTCTAGAATTCTTTTAGAATCCATGTTTCACAGAGAATATCAGAAATTAATGTCTGAAAACGTAATGCTTGAAAAATTGATTAGATATTTCCGGTAGCAGCATTTTATTTAATTCTTTCGCTATACCTACATTTTAATTAGATTTACCGTTCGACAAAGCCTAATGACGGTCCTGCCGTTCGTCTAGTTCTAGTGAGACCAATATCTTAGTGGCTTTATCGGGGGCCCCATTTCAGCGCTGAAATTTAATGCTCCGCGACGAGTACGGCGAGTCACTGAACCCGTTTCACTCTGAAGAAAAAGCCGCGTCCCGATAGAATCGCGGGAAAAGTTTATTGGTGGCCATTTCACGGTGGACGGGCCGAGCCGGCGGTCACGACTGGGGCCCCGGAAATGGCCATTCCCAAAACAGGAACGGACGGGAGGCGAGCGCCTCCGGCCACTACGATTTCAGCTGGCGACGATGTGTATAGGGACCGTATTGAATTGTGAATGTCCCGCGAAGCTAATGTGAACGGATACCGACAATGGGATATTAAATCAAGTAATCGAACTGGATGCAAGCTGGTAGGGTCACTTCTAACGGTATCAAATGGCCTTGCATACATAAACCAAGAGAAATACCAGGTTTAGTTTATCTTTAAAGAAATTGATGCTAGGAAGGCCTATTATCATCATCTTCAGCACACATCTTCAATGATGATTTAATTGAAACCCATTTATCGATCCTCTTTTGGTTTTCCGTTTAGTTCAGTAACAAGCTATCGAGGTGTGCGTGGATCAGCTTTAACTAGTTAAAGCTTTAAAGAAGCTTCACTGTTCCAGACCTGTGAAGATATCGTAACTCTTACGTATTCTATTGTTGGAACAGATGGTATATCTTCGAAGTGAATTTGTTTTTAATGATGTAGCTGGTATAAAGTTGATGAAATGTTTTTCAATGAGACCAAGTCAAAATTTGCGTTTGTTGAATTTCATATTTCTGGGTAATTTGTTCAGTTCAATAGATTCAACATAAAAATATAAGTGGCTTAGTTTTTCGTTGTTTTTTTATATAACATATATGACTTCATGTACATAAGGACTATGTATATGAAGTCATAGTACACCTACTACGATACTTACCGTTCTTGCCGATAACTTGTCCTCTTGTCTTTCGCTATTAATTTGGACGGTAATTTGTCTTGTTTAAAAGTAGTTTTCGTATCTATTTGTGGGATCGTGTTCTGGAGTCACATTGTCTTTAGGGGTTGTTTCATCCGCTGGGAATTGTTATCCTCCAGTGTCGTCTGGGGTTGGCTACATCTATGTATATCAGGCAATTTAGCTTCTTCAAGGGGTTGGTATTTTCTTACTAACTGGTCGTTTTTCTGTGCTTCTTGCACAGGTTTTTTCTGCCATCACCACCTTGAACGTACTTCCCTACACGGAAGCAGTAGCTGACGTTGGAGACGAGTTTTCTTGCGCCAGGGACGTCTAATATCTTAGGAGACGTCAACCGTAGCTATACGTGGGGTTCCGGAAAGGAACTGAGTAAACGTCAACGGTGGGAGCTAAGACAGAAATTTGACTTTACTCGACATTATCCTTATTGTACTTACTTGTTTGTAAAGATATTAAGATTTATTTCCTTTTGTAAATTGAATTATTTTGGGTTTTGCCCATCTGGCATAACGTTACTTCTTATTGTTTTGATATTGAAGCTTCGAATTGGTGTTTTGTCCCTGTAATTACGAGATCGAAGTTTAGAAGTTCATCTTTATTAGTAAATTTGCTAATACTTACGTACTCGTTGATTGCTAGAAGATAATAGAAGATATCATTACTCGGCCTATATCGTGTGGGAAATTACATCTCGTCATATCGAATATCATGTCGAATCATAATACAAACTGAAGGACCAAGGCAGGCAAACTCTGTGCGTTGACGCCATACAACACCTTCAAAATGTCTGTGATTACAATCGCCGAGAGGGTTCAAATTATCAAATGGTATTTGAGCGGCAATTCTTCGGAAGAAGTGCGAATATTGCGAAGAATATTACGTATTGCCGATGTGTTCGAAAAGACAGGTTGCGCAACATGTTGTCGCGAATGACACTTGAAAATTTGCGACCCCCGACAACCTCAATTGAAGCCTGAAAGAGAGGCTAAGGAAGCTGATATCTGTGGATTTGGCACAGTCAGTGAACCTGTTTCCAGCAGACAAATCGCCAAAGAAGTTGATGTGAGTGCTTCAACAGTCAGGAACATTTTGAAGCGTAATAAATTCCGTTCCTTTAAAGTGGGAACTACGCAAGAAATTTTTCCTGAGGATCATATCAGACGAATGGAATTTTGTGAAATTATGATGGAAAAATCAAACCAGAATGAGAATTGCTTCGGAAATATTTTATTTTCAGATGAATCCTATTTTCCCATTCATGGTCGTCACAATCCATCTGTTACGCGATATTGAGCTCAGGAAAATAAGCATCTAACTGTTGCTACTCCAACGCAGTATCCACAAAAGCTTAATGTTTGGACTGGTATTTTAGGTGATTTCATCATTGGACCTTTCTTCATTGATGGAAACCTAAATGCCGATAAATATTTAGAATCATTGCAGAACCAAGTGATTCCTGCTGTCCGAAACCTTCCACTCAACTTTTTTTTTGGATGGTCTGAGAATGCTGTTACGCACGACCGTAACAGCAGTGGTGTGAAATCCATCTCGGCACCACCATGAAGGCATTACTTCGGTTTGGCACCACATCCTCGGGTCCCTTAAAGGGAATTTCCTCTTCGCTCTACAGGGTAAGAGCTCACAACAGCATGATGGACCTGTCTACAGTCCGTCCATCTCCTCCTTTTTCTTCCTTCCACTCAACTTTGACGAAGTTTGGTTTCAGCACGATAATGCGCACGATAGTGCGAGAATTTCTGAGAAATACTTTCCCTGATCGTATATCAAATGATTTATTTTTGTGGGGGTACACTAAAGCAATCATTTACCAACATCGTCAACGAGTAAATAGATTGAATGAGCTCAGAATAAAAATTATCGAAGCTCATCAAACTATTATTCCATTATAAACGCTCTCCGGAGTGAGGGGATATTTTTATGACAAGTTGGATTATTGTTTGGCGAAATTAGGAGGCATCTTTGAATCTTTAATTTAGTTTTATTTGTAAACATTAGAATTATTTTATTTTAGAATGACCATTTATTTTAGTAAGAATGAAGTTTTTGTAGGTCGAACTTCAACGTTCGAAAATAGTTACATAAACATTTATTGTTAATAGTTAAAAAAATAAGTGTACGTAAAACGATGTAAAGATGCGCTAACTGTACATCTCACCAGGGTATCAAAAATGTACTAACAACAAGCGCTCGCTCGGCGGAACGGGTACTGGCAAACGTGGGCTGGTGGGGTTGAGGGGGGGGTCACGGACTCGTGGTGGGAATCCTGTGTGTATTTCCCTAGGCGTCAAGCAAAACTTTCCCAAACGGTACACTAATTTGGAACGTACATGAACTTATACAACTTTATTCAATTCACGTATAAATCATACAGGGCGCATCACCTGTTGTTGTTTTTTTGAGAATATATGTTGTCGTTTCCTTGGAAGAAGGTTTTTTTTTGTTCCATCTTCGGTGTTTCGTACATTGTCGCGGATTTCAGGTGAACTCCGAGTACAGAATACTCCAGAGCAAATTACGTGGCGGTCTTTTGTTTTATATTCCTCATTATTAGGACTCACCCCGTCTCCACTGATAGCGGGCCGGCCTGGTGTGTTCTGAGGAGCCCAGTAGTCGACATTCTCTAAGGGAGAAGGTTTCAGTGTTCGTTGTTTAATTTCAGGTGAAGGCGCGAGTGTTTCCGGCACCTCCGCCAATTTTTTGGCGTTACAATTAAGTTCTTATCTCTACTACTTCTTCTTCTGCTACTTCTTTATTTTTTTCCTTGCTAATGCTTTTGATGTATCTGTCAACATCTCACATTTGTTTACCACACCCAATTACTCCTTCCGGTTTCCTTATTACAATATTATTGGAATTGCGCTAACATCAACAGAGATGTATAATCTCTGTTGTCTTACCACTTAAAGAATATCATTTTGTTGCTTATACCTTGCAGTAGCTTGACCTTTTTTCAGTGAAGTTGTTTATGTATATGAAGTATCTGCTGTCGCATTGTTCCAACATTGGCTCACCGGTACATAATTTCTAATTTGTTTGCGAGTCCTGCGCTGGTGTAACAGTTACAAACATGTACTCTATACTCCTAGTATAATAGATCATGAAAGAGTTCAAGAACGATACGAGGTATGGTCTTATGAGGAGGAGAATTTTGACTATAATCTGTATTTCTACTATCGAATTGCAGAAATCCCAAATGTATCCTAATTGACTTTCGTATAATACATTAAGCTTTACTTCAAAACGGCTCCTCTTAGAAGGAATATACTGCTTTCAAGCTGACCGTCCTTTTCATAACAATAAGCATTCATCAGAAGAAATATGTTAGGTTGGAACATACAAGGTTTTTTGTGATTATATTGGATTGTATAATAATAGGTTGTAATTACCACCTTAAACTATTAATAAAATCGTGTAGTAACTTCAATCAACAATACGTTTTAATACTTTCAGCTGCAAGACCGAGTAACGTCTGCTACAGCAACGCCCACTGCCGGTTATGGACAGCGGACAGTCATTGCGACTTCCTCATACCCAACCTTTTCGGTCGCTGCCAATGTAATTCCCCATTTCGTCAAGTTGGGGATTCTTGCGTCAGATCAGCCTTCCAAGAGCCAACTACCGCTGATAATATCGAGCCTACATCTTCAACCATCGTCGCAACGACCACCAAGAAAACAAGTCCAACAACATTACCTCCGTCCACAACTCCTATGTCATCTACCTTTTCACTAACCTCAACTGTCTCTACCACTCCCAAGATAAAACGATCGACATCAAAACCAAGCTTTAAACCGCAAATGAGAATTGCCACATCGACAACATTTGGTCCAAAGACAACCAAATTCAGTAAAAGGAGGAGGAAACCGATTGGTACGACTTCTGTCCCAAAATATAAGTATAGGACAACTTGGAAACCTCTGGATGCTGCCACGAGGCAAGCTGTTTCGAAACGAACAACTATAATGGAACCAAAATCGACACCAGTGCCGCCTTCTATTTTGTATTCAAGTGTCAGCACAACCAGTGCTACCATTACAAGTACTAGTATCAGTACCACTACGAGCACTACAACCCCATCAACCACAATAACTGCAAGTAGAACTACAACGACAACCACACCAGGTAAAACAAAAATAACCTTTATGTTTCGTGGAGTTAATCAAAACCTGATAAAACCTTTTTATATTAATAGAACCTTTGTCTACACTATCGCAAGATGGTGATTCTGACTTGCATCGATGGAGAAATGCTGATGGATATGGTGCCGTTAGTTTGGGATTACCTTGTGTGACGGATTTGCAGTGCCAATCGGCTGACACGTCATCCAAATGTATGGATGGCATTTGCGATTGTGTTTGGAAGTCCAATGCTACAGATGGATGTTCAGCTAGAAATACCGGCTGTATCCCAGGAACGTTCCAGGTATGACCACGAAATGCAACACAATGTGTTTCTTTCTGAGTTTCATGTCTCTAAAAAGTATCTACAATGGTTTTTATTTCCCTAATAAAAACCATTTAATGCCTAAATACTTTGAAACCAAATATCAAAAAAAAATACTCAAAAATAAGAGAAAAAAATATAGCTATAAACTTCTTACATGTTCTAGAATATTGTAGAAATCTCGAATAGCACTGAGTCATACTTTGTGCAAAAGCAAAGTTAATAACAATTGTTTACACTTTCTATATATTTGGAATAAAACTAAATACCCAGAGACAAATGTTTTTTTTACAAAATATTTAGTGTGCGTATATTAAATCAGTTAATTAAAAAATATGTCAGTTGATTTTATCTTACAAATATATCTCTCCAGAACTGAGTAGATACATTTTAGGAGATATATTCCGCAATAATGAATGCATTTGAAAACCTCCACAACAATATGTTTATACACAGAAATATAACCTTTCAAAATCCAAATCCCTTGTAACCTTTTACTTTTAGTAACTAAATATTGAAAGAAAATCACTTAAAAAGTACGTGTACACATTTATTAATGCTTTGTCACGTTACTATTATCTTTCTTACAATCCCGTCTATATGTTAAGCAATTGTTTACAAATACTTAACACATACGTCACGGCAGATTCTTATGAATTATCTATTAGATGACTGCCGGCTTGCTGCAAAGGGTCACCTCCAATTCCAAAACAGTATGCGTTGAATGCTAATGTTAATTTATTATTAATATACCTGTTTGCCACATAATTTGTCATGAAAATCTACGTAAAAGTACATAAATTACATGAAGTTTACTTATTGGTAAGAATAACTCTTTTCAATCATATGAAAATGGGCGATTTTGTGTCGAAATTAGCAAATGATCATTCTACAATTTAAAGACTTTCATATCTGCAAGTAAAACAGTGAAATGGTTAAATAAAAAGACTTCATAGCGCAAAATTATTATCCAAATGAAATGCAGCTTATGCATTATGAGTATCCGCAAGAAGCAAAGCCTGCTTGGTCCAAAAATAATGTATTATTGTACAGAACTAAACATCACAGCCAGATCTTTTAACCAATTTGAAACTGAATAATTAGTACTATTTAGGTTTTGTCTAGTGGACTTTGTTTTTGACATATAAGGCGTCCCTTAAGGAGTCTTAAGGGTCCCTGAGGAGAGAGAGAGAGAGAGAGAAAGAGAGAGAGATTTGATTGATTGATTGATTTTATTTAACTTTCTCAGCTGTTTCTTTACATAATAATTATTTCTAAACATACTAATTCTATACATTATTTCTTACATAATCATTTAACAATCTTTTAAACGTTACTATTTTCTTACATTTCTTTATCTCAGCGGATAAATCATTTAGAGAGAGAGCGAGAGAAAGAGAGAGAGAGAGAGAGAGAGAGAGAGAGAGAGAGAGGGGGAGATAGAATTAAGCATTTGTTAGCTCAACTAACGATGCTAAGTTATAAGGGAATACTTTAATAATATATTCAATCAGGTAGTATCAGTTAACAAGATCAGACGATAATACTTATTTCTTCAATTCCTTTATACAATTAAGGCTATCGGATATAAGACTTTTGAACATTTGAAGGCATAACAAGCATTTCTAATCTAATAATTCTAATAAACATTTTTTACAATTCAGCACCCTTGGACCAAAATGGCTCTGTAGATGAATATGTTTTTACAATTACGTACACATTAAAATTAATCGTATACTTAAAATAGACTCCCCCACTCAACATTACAAACTATAAAGTAATTAACTACCCTATTGACTACCCAAATTGTCCATATTAATTGGTAGTCTTTAATTAATTACCCAATAATATGGCAGTAAATTTTGAACCACTAGTAAAATTCTTCATAAAACATTAATTAAATTTTATGATTGCTTAAAGCAATATTTGTAATCAAGAAGAAAGCAATATAAACAATCATTGCCCTTTTAAAGTAACCAAAATGGAGTCAAAGTGACCATCCTCAGTATAAATTCCAAAAAAAAAAGCTTGGGAACCAAAAAAGATTCATTAAACCAGTTACTATTTAAAATTTTAGTTTTTAATATTTGTTGTATACTTGAGCACTATTAATACCCGTTAATAAGAAATAATTTTGGGTAGACATTGAAATCTACAGTGTTTAACTGTTAAAGTTTTTAACAGTTTAACCTCATTTTAACAGTTTACAAAGTGGTTCAGTAACATTGCTCTTATTGCAATTATCTTAAAAATTTAACAAATAAAGATGTTTAAAATGTTTAACAATCTTGAAAAATAAGGCACTGTTATTATCTATTGTCTATGTTGTCTACACTGAATAGGGCAAGACTGCTGATATTGCCGAAAATCTACATTTACGAAAATTTTGCGAGTGAAGGATAATTTCCAGTAACTTAAATATTTACCCCCGCAGGATAATATTTAGGGTGCTCGAAAATAATTTAATTTCGTTTAATGCTTTCTTAAAATCACAAAATAAGTGTTACCAGCTAAAAAATAACAAATAATTCGAAGTAACTGAGCTGACATGACGGCTGTAAAGGCTAACTTAAAGTTGTAAATCACTGTTCAGTGTATTCAAAAAATATATAACTCTAACTTGAATGTGTATAAAGTTTATCACCATTACACCAAAAGTGAAAAATAACTTCTCGACGCAAGTTTAGCTAGCGAGATAAAAGAATAAAAGGAACTTAGATCTCGTATGTTTTTAATAAATTAAAAAATTAAAAAAATATCAAAGGACCCTGAAAGTGTTTTGTTGGGTAACCAACATTATAAGTAAAAACGTATTCAAGAAATTGCCGAAATTTGAGTTTTCATAATTTGATGACAGTTCCGGCATAAAAAAGAACCTTAGAATTAGATATGAGATTTTAGGAATTTTGCAAGCAGAATGATGTTCTTATTTAAGACTACCGAAAATGGGACAATTGTACAGCATTGATCATCAGCTAACCTGCAGTAAAACCGTTGGAATACATTCCTAATTAACTTAGTAATTATAGTATTCGATTCGAGATAGTCTCATTAAAAGAAAGTGATTACAAATTAAGTCATTTAGTCTCAGACTAATAAACAGAACCATATCACCGAATCCATCCACTCATCCATTCGTTCGGGGTCTATTTTTCTTACATAACAGTCATTGCTGCCGAATGTCGTTGTGCTGTATTAAATTTACAACTTAATGAATTTCCATACCTTTTATTGATGTCAAAATTTGGTCAGAAAAGTGATTTAAAAAAGTATATATCTTCATTTGACAGATAATACCGAACGCAATTATTAATTCAATGAACATATCTGGTATGTGGTAAATTACGTATAATTATAAATTAGTTGCAAAAGCTTTTTTATTCACTATTCTATTATGAAAACTCGCCTAAGAATAATTTAAGTCCATTCCTGAAACATAATGAATGTAGAAAACATTATTTTGTGTTAATTTAAGTACACATTTTCACCAGATTCGATATGTCTTGGTTATTTTAACACATGAATTTAAAATGCCAAATGTGTTGGCAATACCAATTAAAGATTGATGAACATTGTTTTCAAAATAGCAAAGGATAATTAACTTAATTACGTTTATTTTATAATTATTTCTTTCAGTTATCTTACAGCACACACTATTTAAATTTATTTACTATAGAGAAGAATAGCACTAGGATCAGGAATTAATATAATGTTGAAATATTCATAAACATTTCTAGCTGGATTTACTTACTAGACGGATCCCGGTATCTCGAGGACTTTCCTTTTTTATTATTTACTTCTGGTCAGGCAATCGTGTATTGTATTTTCCAACAGAGTCGCTTAAAGGGTCAATCATCATATTCGGGATACGGTATTTGAATGTATCCCGAATTCTTTAAAAATTGCTAACAACGAAAATTCTCTCATTGAGATTCAATGCACTTTATCTGAACATATTTGCAATAAACGTTTCACCGAAAATCTAACGACGTGGGTATAGATATATACCGCCAGTTAAATTTAATACAAGTACATTAACACTTGCATGTATATTCATGCTTGCTAATTGCAGAAGTGTAGTGCATCCGGTAGTGTGGTGAAGTCTCGGAAACACTATGATTATCATGCAAAGTTAATTATTTCATCAAGATGTTCGACATAGGAGGTAACTAGTTAACGGTAGTCCTAAGGTGTGACCTATAATTAGTCGATACGAAAATGGTTACGAAAAAAACATTGTACAAAGTGGCACGTAACAATGTCGATAGCGAAATAGCTCCTCGTAAGGAGTGCGATCCTTGATTGTTATGTAGCCCGGATATGCCGGTGCAATTTACCAATTTAAAAATACAGTTACATTCCGTTTCAATGTCACTTCCCATATAAAGGAGAAATCGAGCATCGAGTTGCTGGTATTCCGGTAAATGTGTCGATGGTATTTGGAATTCCGGGCATCGATCAGTTGATTTTCAGAAGTACAATTTAGCGAATACCGTGCAGCTTTTAGCCGACATTCAGCATATGACATTTAGATGATTATGCCGATCTTCGGAAAATGACTAGAAATTGTAAAGAAAGTTTCGTGTCACTATCATTCTAAACAGGACATACTAAGGTCAATGGTATTCTATGGTATTCTTTTCAACAACGAAAATTCTTTTGTCAAAATGAATGTATAATTTGATAGAGCTTTTAGAAGAAGTACACAGGAAAGTACTATTCTTCCGCATCTTCGTTTATTCGTTTAGCAAAAAATACTTCAAATTGAAGTTGCATCGCTTAGAAGTCTAACCTAAAATATATTTTTCTATTATTCATTCATTCTAGACGAAACTCAATTTTAGTGTTTTAAATGGAACATTTACGTTGTAATTAATTAGTTAGTTATTAGTACATTAATTACTAGATACACCCATTAGATACTCCCTGCAGGGTTAAATAATTCTCACAACTGCACCAAAACTGGAAAATATTTGCCTAACGTACGTTTTGTTAAAAAATTTATTTCACTTTGATACGAAATCAAAGCTTGCAAACCCACAACGGTAGACACTTGTTTCGTTGCATCCTGGGCTACTTCATCATCTTCAACTGCTTTCCGTCCTTCCGCGAAAACGTTTATGTCACAAATTGTTGTCCTCGATAATCCGTTATCACATAAACAATTGAAAATAATAGTCTTGAAAATACATACTGCTAAAAAGTAGTGCTCGTCCATCAGGCATTAAGAAACTTCGAACCCCTTATGACAGAGAGTTAAACACAAGTCCCACAAGAAAGACAAATGGGAGTTAGGCGAGGGACAAGAAGTACAAAACAAATGTATTTAGTGACTATCTAAAACATATGTTTAAACTAAATGAAGGAAAAAAAAAAGATTTTTAATTATAGATTAGAACGAATATAAAAACATGAAAATTAAGAAATTTTCTTTGTTTTTCTTTGTGCAATTAACTTTGTTACCAAAAGATAGCAAGGATATAAACCTAATGTTAATAAGACTTGAAAAACATGCATGTAATCAAATAAATACACATCCAATCGATTCTGTTCTTAGACTGAAACAGATGTTAGATATACGGAAGCTAGCAGAGATGATAATGCTTCTTATACCCGGAAAACCAACCAATGAGGAATTTTACGGATCCACACCCGTGTTACCTGTAATTTCTAAATTGTTCGAAAACTTAATATTTGAAAGACTAAAACCTAGAATACAGAGGAAAAAATGATTCTGAAGTTATACACATGCATATTTGCGATAACATTTTGTGGTGGTTTCCAAAAATTATACAGTTTAACCGAGAAAGGTGTTTCTCTTGCGATGTACCCTATATAATGCTACATACATCGATGAAGCTTTTGTTTCTGATTGCAACAATATATAATGCTTGTATCTTTTGATTAAAAATGGCATATTAATGGAATTAATGGAATATTAAATGTTGAAGAATTTAAACAGTAATAATTAAGTATTATGTTACTTTTTAATCTCTCTTACTGAGAGGTATAAACAGAAAGTATTGCATTCGTAACAAAAATCGATGTAAAGGTTTTGATGGATCTTCACGAATTAGGCTATATGTAGTCTATCTGTGCTATTTTTGGTAGTTCGTCTGTCCGTTCGTTTGTCTGTGGTGTGTCTAGTTATTTCCATATTAGACTAATCAAAACAATATTTTACATATAAGCTAATTGTTATATAATAACAATGGTAACAATAAAGTTTTCGTGAAAATTATATGGTTGAGAATTATATACTTAATTTTTTTATTTTAACTCGGTTATTTTATTTAGAAAAAAATGCTTCAAATAAAACTTGCATCACATCGATTTTTTCATCATTTAAAAGTATTTCCAGAGTATACAGAGTGTTCGATTAATTCTATAAACTGCCCAACTTTTAATTTTTGAACAGAAGACCCTCTATGTCATTACATTCCTGTTCGAATTTACGAGTCACTTTATATATATCAACTCTAAATCGTAGCTTTTGGGCGTTATTTCATATTTAAATAGATAATGACAGCTGTGTCAGCAAATTTTTCTTAAATTGTTATTGTTCTCTATGGAAAAAAATGCAAATAAAAGTTACATCACGTGAAACTCTTCGCAATTCGGCAGTATTTTCGAATATCCGGGATGTTTGTTTTGTTTCACTTTAATAATCATACATCAGGTCTAAGTTGCATTGTTTCGGCGTTACTTCACATTTTTGATAAAGAAATGACATTGCTGTGCCTTCAAAATTTGTCAGAAAGAGAGGTAGGCGAGTGTTCCCAAGGACAAAATACTCCTAGAAGAACAAGGTGTAGAATAGAAAGTATAGCATTATTTATTTCATATATGGGCAAAATATGCACAAAGAAACATCAGATTTATATACATTAGAGTCACAAATTGTCGATTGAGCACAAATTTTTAGATTGAGATTAAATGATCAAAAATCAGTTTACATAAACTTCATTATCACGATAGCAAAAAATCAGTTACCAATTACAAGTAATGATGCAGGTTAAAAAGAAAATAAAAGAACTGTTCATCAAATAACGAATAATTTATTTGCATCTGAACATGAATTCACAGTTGCCTATATAGATACAATAAAAGAATGCTGTATAATCAGAGTTTAGCACGACATGTGATGAGAAAAGCTAAGTAAATACAGCGAAGAGGCGTACTCCTGTTTTGTGGACCTGGAGAACGCCTTTGATAAAGTGAACGGAGAACAACTGCGGGGAAGGTCGAGACAAAGAAATGTAAGCAGAGAACTGATAGTGACCATACAAGGCATTTATGGGATCAACAGAAGATATGTAAGAACCCGAAATACATAATTTAGAAAAGTGAATCAAAAATTAGCCTGAGGCGGAAGGAACTTGAGAACCATTGTTATTTGTAATTGTGGTGGATGACAAATACTGAAGTATGGGCAAAAGAACAGGAATTAAGCAATATGCATGTAATTGTAAAAAGAAAGTGAAGACACGACCATTACTTTCGAGTCGTTTCAAGTTAGTAAAAAATGGGGAAAAAATAGATGAAATTCAAAATTTTAAATACTTAAATAATGGAATTAGTGCATCAGTGAAAGTGTCTCAAGTTCTGAACAGAAGCTTCATAAGAAAAGAAAAAACTAAAATGAAAGCGTACGAAATAATATATAGACCTATTTTAATATAGGACAGAGAAACATGAGTTTTGTCTCAGAATGACCATAACAGAATTGGTGCTGCAGAAATGAAGTATCTTGGAAGAAATCAGAAGAAGTTTCTAAGTGGGTATAATAAAAAACACACAGGTAAGTAGTAGTTTCAAAGTAAGTTTAATTGACAAGAAATTAGAGGAAAACCAAATGCGGTAATTTGGTCATATGTGCAGCATAGATGATAGTAGAAATATAAAGAAGCTGTTGGAAGCAACAGTAGGTAAGAAAACAGGAGGAAGTCCACCAATTTCATGGAATGTCATAGTTGAATAAATTATAAGGACGAAATGAAAAATTGGCAACAGGCGAAGGAGTTGACCAGGGATAACATGAGTTGAAGAGAGGTCTACGTGGATGCAGACGAGACATTAAAAAAAATAAGCTTTCAAAATAAAGCATTTGGAAGCATAGTTTGTACTCAGTGGTATATTTCCAATACCAATATCCAGCCCAACTTTCGAGTTGCTGAAGTCGCCAGAGAAAAGAAAAATAGGTTTTGCTATCAAACACGGGGCAATGTGCAACATCACGTAAAGGTCTTCAGCTTCCAGACAACAGAATCCTAAGAGCAAGGCCGTATAAGACTAAACCATTCGAGTTAGTGTAGGTGCTGGTATTTCTCTCACAAAGAAACAATTAATATTTCTCTAGCGTCTAATAAACATACCAGCATATTAAACTTTTCTTCAG
Source organism: Coptodactyla brooksi (assembly GCA_033557675.1). NCBI lineage: Eukaryota > Metazoa > Arthropoda > Insecta > Coleoptera > Scarabaeidae > Coptodactyla > Coptodactyla brooksi. Next base: position 4,334 of record JAWQRM010000690.1, on the reverse strand, counting down.
TAAAGAAATGTAGAGCCATTTTGATAAATTGTCATACTTATTAGAACACTAGAACGCGATAGAAATTAGAGATTAGAATAAAATAATTCATTCAAATAAAAACGTGTGGAATTATGGACAGCTTATTCAAAGTATTAATTGCCAATCATTGCTGAATAAGTGTATGATGAAGAAAATAGACTTTAAATTCCACAGGAATTTAAGAAATTCTATTAAACAAAACTTAATTTCAGCATATTCACATTCGGAATATTCAAATGAGCAGGACTTTTTAACTACTGACATTACAATGCGTATTGATTTGAACTTTTCGACTTAAAGTTGACGTTCCGCCAAGTCGAAGAGTATACAGTACATTAAGTTGAACACACACTTAATGTATTGTGGGATACCTCTACAAGTACAAGCTAGCAGTGAAAATATCAGTACAAGTTAGCAATCAAACGACTTTTAAGCAACAAATAAGCTTATATGCTTATACCTGATATAGCAACAGATTCGAATTGGATACCAAATTCCTAACAGTACATCTGTTATAGTATAATGTCTAAGATGCTATTCTTTAAAACAACATACCAACCATTTTTCGTATACGACTGGAAGACACAAATACTAGAATCATAACATTTATGGTCACCATAAATCAAATTGAAAAGATAAAGCAAGTAACTAGGATGTTAAGAATAGGTAGGAGCTATTGCTGCTATATAAGTACACATGCATTATAATACACCACATCACAAGGCTACCGTTTCGTTTTATGTTAAAAATCGTTAAATCATAGTGTATCTATGATTTAACGATTTAATTACTAGAGAGGCTAGATTTTTAGTATGAGTTTGTCCCTTTTATCTTCTAACACGGATAGGATAGTTCATTGTCACTTCTTACAATAGACGAGAAGCTATTTCAAGGACACCATTGTTTTTATTAATATATTACCATGTGACTCAAAAAATAAACCTCAAATACCACAACGCAGGTGCAGAAATTCAATTTACCTGGCAAGTAAACTTGTAGGCTTGGAACCTTTGGCTTCATAATAATGTTAAATAATTGTCACCACTACACCAAAACTGCAAAATGCATTCTCGACGCACGTTTCGCTAACCAACTTAGCATAATCAAGAATGATGAAAGACTGCACCAGAAAAGAGACAAGTGATAATTGTCTTTGAATGCAATGGTTTTTATAGCAGCATAAACATCTGAAATGCATCCAAAACGATTTTATTCTTAGTATTTTGACCTATTAGTCATTGTTGAATAAGACATCATGTATATCAATGTCGATAGTATGCTATCGGCATTGTGTATATATGTACCCTAATGTGTGTATGGTAATCAGTATAACGTTAAAATCTTGATGTAAATACGTAGGTTTAACATTTAATAAAAAATGGTTATTGTGTAAACTTCGTAAATACTTCGCTTGCGTTTAATAAATTAAAATTGAGACAATCTTTCTATAATTAAAATGGTATAATTAAAATGAAAGATCGGGAAATCGTATACAATTTTTAGATACCTATAGCGACGGAATATGTATGTTTCACCATCATAGTTCAATTATTAATTTACTCCCATAATTATGGATCTATATATATATATATCTAATATATATATATATATATATATATTAAAGGAAATATTTCAAGGAAAAAGTTTGTGAAAAGGTTTTTCATCACAATTCAAAAACTTTCTTCTTATATTTTGAATGAATTTTGTTAAACTAAATATGTGCCATTTTGATCGATAGCCTTTTGCCATTTTTCTGGTAAATCACTATGTCATCACTGTAGAACTTGGATTTCTGGGCGAAAAACTGAACCAAGTGTTTTCAAAGGCCTGTTTTGAAGCCAGCTTTATACCATTAACATTTCTGCAAAGAGCAAAACACAGGTGGTAGGACGGGCTATACAGCGGATGCATCAGAAGTTTCCAGTCGAGCTCTTTCAATTTTTGCCAAGTCATTAAAGATGTATGTGGTCTGATATTGTCGTGATGTAGAGAGTGGAATCAATCGTGTTGCCAGGTTGAAGTACCTGATGATGCACGATTTCCTTCCAATCCCACCAAACACAAAGCATATCGTTGCGTGACATCAATACGGGCTTTGCCACCGTTTGTGCAGCTTTATCTTTATATATACATACATACAGGATGAGTCTAAATTGTTTTTACAAAATACCAAGGGAGATGTTAACAATGAAACCGAATTAATAAAAAATGAGTTAATTTCATTAGGTTTATATAATTGAGAAGGTATGTCCTTAATAGCTCTACTCTTTATCTCTAATTTTTTAATGCAGGCCAAACATTCCCCTTACAACCGAACATTATTACAAAATCTCTATTTATTGCAGCTGTTACATAATTACGCAAGGTTTTGCATAAACTCCATATTTTCATGGCTTTTTTCATGTCTATAATAGTTGGAGTAATTTATGGTGCTGGATGCTTTGTAAATCTACATTTTTTTAGAGGTGCGAGCTTATTTATTACCTTCAAAATACTGTCAGTCAAAAATAAAACTTTTTCATTTACTTCCGCCTGTCATGTACAAAATGTTTAAATATACGAATTGTTTTCCAAATGGGTGTGATTGAGTCGACATTAGGTTTTAGCTTACTCCAAACCAAATCATTTGTCAGAAATATGATGTACCTCTAACGTACCCTTGGGGAAAATAGTATCCGATTTGGAAACACATATAAAATCCAACAATGACTCAGAATGCAACAACATTCTGGTAGGAGTATCTATAATTTGTACCATATTAAACGTTTCCAATAATTCTGAAAATAATATGCACGATCTATTTTTCATTTTTAATATATTTATGTTGAAATCGCCAATCATGGCGATCCAATTCGTAGAAGGGATGATTTGTGCTAATGTGTATTCTAAATGTACCAGAAAGTTTGTGAAATATGATTTTGGTGGTCTATAGATGACCACAATAGCATATGATTTCCCTTGTATTTTAAAAGTTACCCACAGCTGTTTAATGTTCCCATTCGTTTTAATACCCGAACAAGATATGTTCCTTTTAACATATTACATTTGACTGAAAATTTACACAAATTATCTTGATATATGTTGTCACGAAGTGAGAAGGTAAGGTATAAAATGCGTAATAAACAAATATTCTATTGTTCATTATGCATTTTTGACATTTTCATACGTTTGACAAAACTTCAATAGTTTGTTCAATTTACGATTGTACTATCAAAGATAGCTGCTACTATGAAAGATAAACGAAAAATGCAGCCTTTCATAACAACTAAAAGAGTTGTTGTTTCCACAGCTAACCAACTAGGTATATACAATATAAGTTGTTAAGATGAAATCAATACACCATTTCTAGTACGTTCTGTCTTGAATAAGGGTTCGGGTGTACATACTAACATTTATAGTTGCCAACGTTTTCAGCACACTGAAAATATTGTAACGTTACCATATAAATGTCCAATGACATTATCAATTTATTTTTAAATGGCGACCCTCATCTTTTATAGGCGAACTTTTATACGTCTTCAAAGTTGCATACCGCTTTCAAATTTTACATTTTTATGTCTATTACTTAGATATCATAAATTTATTGAAAATTATGATAATTTCTTACTAATGTTCAAAGGGTTGCCCATTTATTTGCTAACGTATCTTATCTGATATGCTATGTTTACTCCATATTAGATACATGCTATATAAACCAGAATAAACAGCTTTTAAAAAGGGGGGAATGTACCCTCCTACAACCAATTTTCCCAACATATATTTATTGGAGAATGCGCTACTGTATAGATCCTTAAACCTATTATTACCGTTTCCTGCCTTAAAGAAATAGCATTGTTCCTATTCAAACATAGGTGGCAGTGCCGGTTCAGACAATTAACATTTAAACCTAATTGCGTGAAACTAACAACCTTCCATAATTATTACGACGTCGTGAAATGTAAACCGCATATAGCGCACATCTCTATTCAGTTAATTACGAGATTATTTTACTGTAGGAAAATTACTTGATGAGTTATATACGTACATTTTTCTTTTTTATTAAAAATAAATTGATTTTTAGTTTTATATAAAGAGGTCAAGTTATTATTATTTATGTACACTAATTAAGTAAAGGTAATAAAAGGTAATTGATACACAATTAGTATCTAATTCAACTAAATTGAATCAATTTAAAGAATTTTAACGATTAACCCGTCATTACACGCGCCGCCGGCTTTTCCCCGGCCGTACATGATTTTCTTGAATACTTTTATAATTCTTGGGCAGATTTTTGTTATATTCTGAGGACCTTCCTAAAAATAGCTCTGATAAAT
>JAWQRM010000689.1:0-20410 GCA_033557675.1 Coptodactyla brooksi | reverse complement strand
ACAGTAAAATTTTCACCATTTTGATAGTAAATTTTCACAATTAAAATTCTTTGTTCAAGAGTGTAGCGTTCCATGGTTAAAATTTCCCAACTTTTTACTAAATAAATGTCAAAGGATGACAGCTCAAATCTTGACATTTCATCATTTGACAGGCAATTTACTTCATAACCTCAAATTTGCCCACCCTTTACTAGAAAATTTTTAGAAAAAATGTAAAAACTGTTTAGAAGTTAAGTTTTTGAAATATTAAAAATTGCATATTATTTTTAAAAAATGCCAATAATTTGTAGAAAAAATATAAAAAAAATTATTTTTTTAGAAGTTCACAATCAATTAAACAAATGTAATGCTCTACTTTAACTCCTTCAAAGGAATGCATCGAATTTTCGGTCAGTCTGTATATAATACTTATATATTTTAATAATAATTTCGACAAATTTTAGCCACCTGTCGACAATCTGCAGGTAGATCCCATTCAAAATGTTTTTACTGGAGTCAACTCACAACCAGATTTAAATACGAAATTATGCAGGAAGATTAGGAAATGCGTATACGTATACTTATGCCGATAATAAGTTATAACAAAAGAACTCCACAGAAGTATAGTTTAAGCGGCAAAAACGAGATCACGCCCACCCTAGAAAACTCATTGCCCACCCTAGAAAAAATGAGGTTATTGAAGAAAATGGTGAAACAACCGCGGCTAAAAATAGATTTGATGTAGGTAGATAATAAAAACTTATTATCTTTATTAAACTAATTCGTAAGGATAGACGTGAGTCCGATTGAATCCACGTTTTCAATTCATTGTAACTTTCAAGTCTGTGTTTACGGGTTAAATATATAACTTTTGAATTTTCAGCTATTTAACATGCTTAGACAGGCTCCTGTGTTTATTGTTGATGCTGCAGATATTATGAATTTAAAACAAATCCAGGAGGATATTTTAATATCAGACGATTTCGCATTTAGGTCGACCAGCATCGCATCAGTGGTTTGCTAAGAGAAGATTAATTTATAATAATATGATTTTTCAAACCTACCAAATACCAATATCCTTTGTCATACGACTCTATTTATATATGGTAATAAGTGAAAATGCAGATGAAAGTTAAATAATGTCACCACTACACCAAAATGTTAGCATCATCACATGATAACGTAGTTAGTGAAATATACGTGAAGCATCAAATTTTAGGTTTTAGTGTAGTGGTAGCATTGTGTACTGTTGTTACTAAACCAAAGATTTCAAAATCCACAACTTCAACGTATGAGGAAATTACGTCACTTTGGGATGTCCAGTACGCTCTTCACCGCGTACATTCATGAGTTTCTTTGGAGGAACCAGTACAACAATGACAATGTTTTCTTTTTGATGCAGTTAAGGAACAATACCCTGTATACTTTTTATTTATTTTTAGTTTTTTTTTCTCTAAATAACCATTTGGGTTTTCAAATCTCTTTGATTGTAATGTTGTTTGTTTATTACCTTATTGGGTTTTAATTACCTTGTCCTTTTACCTACCAAGTCAAAAAGTATGGACGCAGGTATAGTGGCAAGGCCACTATACTTGAGTTTATTATTAAAAGCAAGTAAATTAAATTTATGTTTGAAAGATAAGTTTTTGAATCGTAACCGTCGTAGTATGTGCTCCCGAACATGTGCGGAGCACTACTTAAGACGAACCCTACACTAGACGATTACACAATGTCCTATAATGTTACTGAATACTTTATATGTAGTTTGAATAATACTTTATATTTTCATTAACCCTGTCATTACTCAAATTATTTTCTTATATATTATAATTTACTTCACCACAAGTGTGAAGTCTTCAAAAACTATATGTTTAAAAAACTGAATTCGTTCTTGAATATTCGTTGTAAGTTTATTATTTGGTTTGTTTTGGCGTATATCAGTAGTATTATATATGCTTGTAATTCCGTTAAACGGTTAAAAAGTAATTTTAGCTGTTGTAGTGCCAGAGCTGGCTTTGGGCTGCTAATTCCGAGTTCGAGTTTATTATATTATTAATTGAGTTAATTATTTGTACATTTATTAACGGTTCTTGCATTTGGAAACGTACATATACATTCCTTCATACCAACGCGTAAATATTCAGGCAAGAAGAATATAATAATTGTCGCACTTCACAGCTAATGTATTTCCGACTGACGACTTCTAATTCTGATTTTGATTGGAGAAGCGTTATAAAAATCGATTCTTAACATTTATTTGTTGTCTGTCCTACTGTGTAGCGTCTATTGTTTTTAATGCCCGTGTGTTTATACAATAGACAGAGAAAACACCTTATCGCTGTTTCATAATAACGTATGCCATATAAACACGGTCGGTTCTTGTTCGTTTTTTTACTGCCTATTTATATCACATCTAATTTTTGTACACGTACACTGCGGCTGTTGGGCAGAATATTGGTCTCGACGTCAGCTCATTCTATCTTATTGTTACTTTGAACTTTGCTGTTCGCACCAACACTGACTTCGTTGCGTTGTATATAACAATAAGGCTTTTTCTTCAGTAAGGATTTTTTATGCAATTCAAATTTGCAATTGTCAAAAAATTGTCAAAAAAGTTTCTTCCTTCCCGATAGCAAAGACAGTTTACATATCATTATCATAAAATAATACGTTTAGTAATAACATACCTTTTTTATTATTCTATTGAAACTATCAATAGTACTTTAGATTGCCATATTAAGTGTATTGCGAATATGTACTAGTATTTAAATCGTTAGTGAAAATAAAAAAAATCGCCTTATGTTTACAAATATCAGAAATAGTTCAAATAAATAGTTTAGTCTAATCTAGGGCATGACTAAATAATATTGCAGCTTTAGTAATAAAGAGATGTGAAAAACGAGTATAAAACAGTATTATTTCTGTAAAGCAGAATCAACAAAAACATATTTTTAAAATGCATTAAAATGCATTTGTTTATTAGTTTCTAATCAACAGAAACATATCTGCTTTTCGAAAATAAATAAAAAGCAGTGATTAACGCCACTTACAAATATTTATTATCTTTAGGAGGATACACATTTTCTTTTTGCCGTTTTTTTGTAGTTAAATCCAAAATTAGGAGAATAGTGAAAAACGAGTATAAAGCAATATTATTTGTGTAAAGCAGAATCAACAAAAACATATTTTTAAAATGCATTAAAATGCATTTGTTTATTAGTTTCTAATCAACAGAAACATATCTGTTTTAAGAAAATAAATAAAAAACAATGGTTAACACCACTTGCAAGTATTTATTATCTTTAGGAGGATACACATTTTCTTTTTGCAGTTTTTTGTAATTAAATCCAAAATTACGAGAGTAGTGTTACTATTGAGATAATAATGATTGTAGCGATATAATTATAAATTTATATTATGGAAATATCCTTCACACTGATTCTTTCATACAATAATGATAGTAAAAACGTATTGTATATTTTATCTTCATCCTCAATTATTTCTTATTATGTATGGACAGTTATGACAACGTATACCGTGCTGGAAAATACACCTTGTCGCATACGGATATCATATCATTGTCTAATTGACGGTCTAGTCGGGTGATCCCGGAGGTCGCACGACAATTAGCGAATCGTGCACTTACCTCGACAGCTTTGACGAACACACATCTCAACCGGTTTTACAACCGCCGAGAGAGTTCAAATTATCAGGTGGTATTTGAGCGGCAATTCTTTGGTAGAAGTTGTAAATTTATACGTAGTTGCTTTCGAAAATCGTCTAGTTACATCGCGTTGCGTATTGTCAATGTATTCGGAACGATAATTTGTGCGACAAGTTGTCGCCAACGTCACTTGAAATTTGAATGAGATCATAATAAAAATTATTTAAGCTCATCAAACTAGTACACCAGAAATACTACCCAGATTGAGAAGAAATTACTACGACAGGTTAGGGTATTGTTTGGCGAAATAAGAGGCATCTTTAAATTAGGAGGAATCTTTCATTTAGTTTTATTTTCAAATATTAGAATTATTTTATTTTAAAGTGACCTATTATTTGAGTAAAAATGAAATTTTTGTTTGTACGTCGAACTTAAACGTTCGAAAAGAGATGAATGAACATTTATTGATAGTAGTTAAAAAAACAAGTGTGCGTAAGACGATTTCAACCAGACATGAGTACATACTGCCATAACTTTAGAAGTCTTACTAAGGGCTCGCGCCGTAGATCAAGCGAGCTCGTGTGGGAAAACCTTGATTTTCTCACACGGTATATATTTCAGCTTACCAGACCATAGAGGTCCTAGGCTTAAATAAAGTAAAAACAATTAAAATAAAAATCCAACAATTTAATAACAAAATATATTACTCCACAGAATACAAACCAACTTTAAACCTACAACTTTATAAGTGAAGATAAGAGAAAGAAAAAAATTAAGTAATTCCAACCTTTCTGGAGACTCTCACGGATCAATGGTAATAAATTGACACAAGTTGAATAATTAATGTCAAATCAACAACAAAAAGAGTATTTAGGACTTACGTGTACTCAATCAGCAGGTATTTGTCTAAGTAATTCCAGACAGTGGCTAAGCACTTAACAGCACCCAATATCGTCACAGAGTACACGAGCACAAACAAAACCACAAGTTGGTTGGAAGCTCTCTACATCAAGAGTGATTATTTTTGAACATTAACTTTTTCTCCAAAATGTTTGAGGGCTGGGACGTTTCTTGACCTACAAGAGGGGGTAGCCTCATGATTGGTCATCTCTCCTAAAATCCTAACCAATTAGAAAACGACACTAAGGCCAGACGTTTGACATTAAACTATTATCTTAAGCTTAAGCTTTCACATTCAGTGTTGATAAATTAATCACGTCTGTCTTTTACGACTTACATCCTTTCAGCTACAATGCACAACTGTCCTACCCTTATCCCATAAACACTTATGGTTAAGATCCTACTTCGGAGAACTAACTATCTTGCCAGGTCACGAAAAGTCCCAAAATAATAAATATAAATGAGGGGGAAGAGAATCTCACGCTGCCAAACTCCCCGGGTTTGATTTATTTATCGGTTAACAGAATCTCAAGAAAACGACGGAAACGCAAATTATTATATTACCATGATCTTGTACACTACCTCCAGCAGGGCAATTGCCCTATAATTTTTACACAGCGTTTTATCGCCTTCTTTTAAGATTGAGCATATGATCGCCCTACTCCATAGTTTCGGCATTTTCTCTTCCCGCCAAACTCTTAAAATCAGACTATATATTTCCCTATGAAGTCTCTCTCCTCCTTTCTTTACAACCTCTGCTGGAATGCCAGTTCCCCCCGCGCTTTTATTATTTTACAGCATGTGTGTCATTTGTTGAACTTCTTGAGCTGTCGGTGCCTCTACTTCATCTTGATCAGCGTTCTCTGCATGCTCTCGTGTTTTTTGTATTGCCGATCGCAGTGTGTATTGTTCCCCTCATTCAGCAATTCCTCAAAGTATTCTGCCCATCTGTTTACTTTTTCTGCCGTGTCTCCAAGCAGTGCGCCATCTTTGCTTCATATATCATTTTAGTGTTCGCAGTTTGTCTTGCTTTCTTGACTTCTTTATAAAAGGTTCTTACCTCTTCATTATTATATTGTTCTTCTATTATTGCTAGTTGTGCTTCTAGTTTTTTCTGATTTTTTTTTGTCTGCAGATTCGTTTGGCTACTTTCCTTTTTTCTATATAATTTTATTCCGTCTCCTGCGTTCTCTTTCTGTCTCTTTCGATTTTTGCCTTGCTTCTCTCTGTCAATGCTTTCTCACAGTGTTCGTCAAACCAGTCAGTGTTTCTTTTCATTTTTTTTCAGTCATTGCTCCTTTGATTCCATTCCATTTCTCCTCTATTGCATCGTTTGTTGAATCTTGTGCTTCTAAACTTGCGTCTATTTCCTTTTCCAGATTTTTGATTCTTTCGATATCGCTGCCTTCCTCTGTTTGTATTTCCTTTCACTGGAAGGTCCTGTCTGGGTTTTGATATGACCAATATATGGTCGCTGCTGGCATCTGCTCCTCTATAACTTCTGTAGCTTCTGATGGCTCTGCGATGTTTGCTTTTTACTAGTACATGGTCTATTTGATTTCTTACTTTTCCATCTGGGGAGATCCATGTCGCTTTGTGTATGTCCTTCCTCTTGAAGTGTGCGCTTATGATCTTCATATAATTCTCTGCTGCAAATTCTATTAGCTTTTTTTCCATTTTCATTGCTCTCTTCATGTAAACTCTTTCCCCCCCGTTACATCTAGGCATGCTTTCTCCTTTCCCACTTTGGCGTTTAGGTCTCCGAACATTATTTTGATGTAGAACTTCGGTATTTCCTCTAGTATGCCTTCTATTTTCCCATAAAATTCGTCTTTGACTTCCTTGTCTCTATCTTCTGTGGGTGCACGGCTGTTTATAATGCTTATTTTCCTGTATTTTCCACGTAATCTTAAGTAGCATATCCTTTCAGATATCGATTTAAAATCTACTACCAATCTTTTTATCCTTGTGTTTATTATGAAACCGGTTCCGAAGTATCTGTGCTTTTCTCCGCTCTTAAAGAACGTATGATCCTCTATATGTATTATGTCATCCCCTAATTGTTTAGTTTCCTACAGGGCTAGCACATCTAATTTATACATTTTCATTTTGTTTTCCAGTTTCTCAGCGCCCCTTCTTCGAAAACGAGTATAAAACAATATTATTTCTGTAAAGCAGAATCAACAAAAACATATTTTTAAAATGCATTTGTTTATTAGTTTCTAATCAACAGAAACATATCTGTTCTTCGAAAATAAATAAAAGGCAATGATTAACACCACTTACGAGCATTTATTATCTTTAGGAGGATTACGTTTATCAGTCACATTTTCCTTTTGCTGTTTTTTGTAGTGAAATCCAAAATTAGGAGAGTAGTGTTAATTAAGATAATAATGATTGTAGCGATATAATTATAAATTTATATTATGGAAATATCCTGCACACTGATTCTTTCATACAATAATGATAGTAAAAACGTATTATATATTTTATCTTCATCCTCAATTATCTCTTATTATGTATGGGCAGTTATGAGAATGTATACTTATTTAAATACTTTTATTATATGAGTATGAATGGTTGAATTGTATGATTTATATGAGTATGAATTGTGGAGAGGTATTTTGGACCGAGACAATGCTTAGAGATGTTTGGTGTTCAGTGAAAGAAGGACATTTCCAAATTTAAACAGAATTCAATATTTTCCAAAGGCGTAGTAATCTTGTTGATAAGTTAGGAAATGCAGGTGGGAAACTAACTTCAACTAGGTTTATTACTGACTGATCCGTAAGTTATTGACCACGCCAACATACCTTTCCATATTGTAAACATCGTTTTGTCAGGTGGGGTGAATAACATCACAATAACATGCCTTAATTTTTATTTATATTTAAATAAATAAAAAGGTGGAAAACAACCTCTCATGGAAAGCTAATGTATTAACTTTGCTGTGGTTAATTATGGATAAATACGGAGAGACATATTCACGCATAGAACACCAGAGAAAACACGCCTGTGATGTTTAATACGCCAAATTGACGTAAGAAACATTTTGACGGTTACGGGTCCCGTAGTGTACAAGTTAATTAAAATATATTCTAAACACTATGATACAGTAAGATGAAAGAGCGACCAAAGACAAAAGGTCCCTTTTGCCTTTGGTCGCTTCCGACGATGCTGACATGCGTCGAGCAATAACCCTCCTGGTTTTAGTTAAGTGGTAACCATTCACTAACTTGCTACAAAATCAGAGGTCCATATCCACAATTTAGTAAGCCGGTTTTTTCATTCGGTTTTTCAAAATCAACTTGATTTTGTATGTTCCGAATTACTCCATTTCGTTGATTTCTTCTATTGTTGGCTGCGTTGCAAATCTTATGTCGTGTGCAGTCCGGAATACAATATTTAAGTTGTGTTTCTTGAATATTCTTGTTGTGCGGTGAATGTAGGGTCCTGAGTATATGAATGTAGTTCATTGCGATTCGTCTTTCATTATCGTATTGTTTCTTGTTTGGGTGTGCTTCCTTTTGCTTCTTATATTTTCGTGTATTGTAGTTTCTAATCTTGTTGGGTAGCAGTTTTTATTAGCTATTTGTAATATAAAGTGTAATTCTTGTTTGTAATCTTCCTTCTGCATTGAAATGTTTCCAGCCTATGGAGTAAGGTTCCAAATGGTGCTTTCTTCGGTTACCTGAGATGCGCTGACATGTAATGGATTATGTTATCTGTTTATGATATATCTGATATATCTGATTATGCATCATTTTTCTATAAATCTTATATTTTAATTTGTTTTCTTTGTTTTATGCTGTGTTCTTTGTTATATGTGAATTGTATTTTACACTGTTTTGTATTGATGCGATTTAATATGTCATATACTTGTGGGTGCTTTGTGGTGCATATTATATCATCTACATATCTGATTGAAGAATTTTTTTTTCAATTTCTTCATTTATTTTCTCTTCCAGTTTTTGTAGGAACATTTATGTATACACGAACCACCCCTTTTTTCCCAATTGAGTTGATACATCGAAAATCGCTCGAACACGTTAACTTTAGTTTTTAGGGGGAACAGGTTTTTGGGTAATTTCTACCCCTTAACAGCAATTCCCCAGAAGGGGTAAGCATCGACCTTGAAATTTTAATTGGAAAGAGGGATCGAGTGATACCTCTTTTGAAGGTCTCGTCAAGGTCTATCAATTTGCTAAATTTCACGTCATTCGGTCAAATCGATTCAAAATGGCGGTCCGTTAAAGTTTATGAATTAATGTAAAGTTCGTCAATTTAGTCATCGAGTTGGAGGAAAATGGTTTTCACAGTCGTATCTTATCGTATTAACTCGCGTCATTTTAATATTGACAACTGCCAAATAAATTTTGTTTGTTTTCTAATAATCAATTTCAAAAAATAATAATCAATTAACCAAAATAATAACAATCCACAACATAAAGTTCAAACTATTAAAGTAGTAGTCAAATAAGACGTTCTAAGTTATCAAATGCTGAGAATGTCCACCAGTAAGTTCGATGCAGTATTATAAACGTGTTTCAAAGTGATTCCTATTACTTGACATCTATTAACTTCACCATTCACAAGGAAAGTACATTCATCGGTAAAACAAATATTTAAAAGAAATTGAAGATCATTATTCATTTAATTCTTGGACTAATTTAATTTTGTATATGTGGAATTTATGTTTCTTCGGGATTATCTGAATGCTGGTGCGTGGGATTCCTGAAACAACGGATAGTTTCCTTGTGCTACGTGTGGGATCAATTGTTACATCGCCTACAACAGCCACCACCGTTGCTTCATTAACTACCGGATTAGCGACGTTTCTTTTTTTTTGTTCTGAACAGATCCTGTTTCTCGAAACTTCCTAATAACTTCACTTTCGTACTTATGCGCTAAACGCTTATCTGGATGACTGTCGTTAAAAACTCTGACGGTTCTCCTGACACAATCATCATGTTTAAAGTAAAGAGACGCTTTAAAGCTACTTATCCAGGTTTAGTTAGAATGAAATTTAAAAGAATGGTCAAACTGTCAAAGTTATTGCCAAACATTGATTTGGCAATAACTTTGACAGTTTAATCACCTAGGGCCTTGTTAATCATTTTTAATTTTTGCTGTATTTGTTTCGTCGTTATAAAACAAATAAAACTTATTTGACAGTTGTCGACGTTAAAATGACGCGAGTGAATAGGATAAGATATGAAAGTGAAAACCATTGGCAAATGAATAGACCTTTATGAAATCTTCAAAATTAGGTATCACTCGACCACTCTTTCCATTTAAAATTTCAAGGTCGATGCTTACCCCCTCTAAGGGGTTGCTGTTAATGGGTTGAAATTACCCAAACATTTGTTCCCCCTAAAAACGAAAGTTGACGAGTTCAAGCGATTTCTAATGCATCTACCCAATTGGAAAAAACCGGAATGGTTCGTTTTCGGTGGGCCACCGTTGTACTCGTATTGCTACTGACGGACGACGAGCTCACTGCTCATCCCCACTCCCGCCTTACTTGCCGATTCTAGCGTTTCTTTTAATTGGCTATGCCTTGTCCAAAAATATACACTGCATACATACGGCCAATGTAATAAGTAGTTACATTGAAAATATTTAAAACAACAATTCACTTTTAAAACATTCTATGGACTTCCAAAAACCTCCAAAAACAGTTTACTACGAGAACATTCTGAAGAAAACAAAAACGAATTAGGTTATGGGGTTACACTCACAGATGCCAAGCTCAACTTTATAAATGAATAGATCAGTGTAGCTTAATATATTGATTGATAAGGTTTTTATCCCGATTTTGAATTTCTCGCAGGCTTCAACATACAACGAATGTCGCCAGAACTGTTAGTTGACCTACTATTCAGGTGTATGTAAACAAAACTTTTTTGCTCCATTACGGACACAAATCCCTAATAGTTGTTTATACAACAAGGAATTAAAATAGAGTATTATCCCCGAGGGAGAAATGTTAAGTTTTAATTTCCCGAACGCATAAAACTCAGTTTAATCCCGTGTTGTAGACGATATTTTATTTTTAATTCGAATTTAATGACTGATTTGCTAAAAGTGAGCTATTAAAATTTCATACGTACGTCGCTTTAACGTCAAAGTGACAGCTAATATCACAGCTAATGTCACTTTGACGTTAAAGCGGCATAAAGTGAACGCCACGAAGGTTGTCAGCCATGTCATAAGTCTGTTAGCCCCGCCCCTAGAGGTACAGTTGCCACTATTTCTGTTTGTTCCCAGGTGCGTCGGCCAGTTGATTTCGGTTGTTTAGGTTTAAAGGTTAAATTGACAGCTGGCTGCGGTATTTACCGTCGCGTTATTTAATGCACTTGCAAAGTACTAGTAAGTTTACTATAGACCGACATTTCTTAATAAGAAAGCATTTTGTCCTGTAAGTAGACATTTAACATATATATTTAACAAAACATTTAAATAGCAACCTCGAGTTTAAAACCTAAAAATAAATAAAATACAATTCTGTGTTCATTGATTGTACTAGATGATTTAGACAAAATAATTATGACAAAAAAAACAGTTCAAATAACAAAAACTATATTCAGCAAATCAATTAAATAAAAACATATTTTCACCAATGAATAGAAATATTCAAAACTAAATCATATTCCTAAAAGGTAATAATAAATATGTACACTGTATAAAATAAGTTTGAAAATAAATAACAACTGTAAAATAAATATAAATGAATAAAAACAGATAAATAAAACATCTATTCTGCTGTAAAGAGGCAGAAAAATAATGCATATAAAAAATTCCTGTAAAAGGGCAGAAAATCGGTCATAGTCTATATCACAGGTGCTTTCTATTTCCTACTTTTCTTCATCGCTGCTGATATCTCCGAGATGTATTACTAATCCTGGAGGCTCTTCTTGTTCAAAAACTACTTCCCTGTTCCACCATTCTTATATAACCTTCCGTGTGTTTTATGGTGTTCTGCTACATTTCTGGTATAACACAGTCCAGGGCTTCTTTCCACACAGCTAGGCACTTCGTTGTTCCATAACCATCTCGCCTCATGTGGTTATTGTAGTAGTTTTTTACAATTCCCCAGGTATTCCCTATTGGATTAAAAATACAATGACAGGGAGGCAACCTTAAAACTTTATGACCATACTTAGCTGCAAGTTGGTCTGCAACATAAATTTTTGTAGGCTGGTTATTTATCACGAGTACCAATAATCCTTTTTTGAACATGTCATTGTTACAGTTGACGTTTCGCTGCTGTAACTCAATGCATAATTTCGATCTTTCTCCATCTAGAATTTGGTCTGCGAACGTGTAGAATGGTAGCTGGCATTATCCATAACAATCTTGGCTCTTCTAGATTTTTTAGAAGTGTCTCTTCAAACTAGTGCAAAAAATTTTGTTGGTTCATTTTCCATGATAATCAGGATCTTTCGTTTTTGAAGAAAATATCAAATTTGCACCTATAATAAATCCATTAGAATTTTCCATGTAAAATAACGCACCGGGTGCCTTCCGTTAAAAATAAAAAAGTTCCGTTATCCCTCTCTCTTTCGAAATAACAAATTAAAAAAAAACACATTCTATTTTGCAGTGACAATGACTTCGGCATTTTTACTAGAAATTATTTCGATTCATTAGTGAAAAAGTCGTTAAATTTAGTCACACGAGTCAAATTTTACAGCTGTGTGCATAGAATTACTTATTAAGTCAATTTTAAACATAAATAAACAACAAGCGAAAATATGTGGCAACGTTGTCGTAAAGTACTCCCTGGTGAAGTGTTGCTTACATATCTAACTTTTAATCGTAACTGTTTCACTTGATTCTTTTAGTTTTAACAGGCAAATATGTATATAAATGCTTTTTATACTGATTATTTAATGAAAGGAAGCAGCAGTTTCCTTTTCCTTCCATTAAAAGCCTGTCTAAATGACAATATATATTTAAATAATATTCGTGCTAAAGGTTACCCCCTATGACGTTTAATCGATGTTATGACGTGGCTGCCAACCTTGGTGGCGTTCACTTTGCGCATGAGTTTTACCACACGTACATATATCAGATTGTCGCGATCGTTGTCAATACTAGTTTTTTTCGTGGTTTTATTTTAACGCACTTGTGCATAAAGACATACTTTAGGCACTGAAATCAAGCAATTATGCTGTAGTGCCATCTTCTGTTATGTTGTAGAACTATATTGCCGAGAACCACCAGGTAAATGCCAACCACCTTATTCGAAAATAAAAAACTGCACACTAGTACATAGTTTTCTTTTTTTTACAACAGATGGTGTTAAGTAAAAACCAATCCTATTACTTGTCTTATATTTCTTCTTTATGTTGCTATTTATTAACAAATTATGAGTCGTGGTTTGAAAAATCGTAAAATTTGATAGCCAGATCGTGATGTGCAATTTCCGCCGAAATTGTGAAATCTTAGTATAAACCACTAGTTTTGAAATCGGTGATTGTTGTCTTCACTCGGTTGCAAACTTTATAGTACGTTTTAACTACCGTAAGAAACATATTTTCATTCTTACTCGATACGTTGCGCGATTTGTCCGTATCAGTCCGTATCCAGTTCGCAAGTACCCGAATTTACTGTTTGTTCATCCGATTTCATGGCTATGCCAAGTAAGTTTTCTCTTCTTATATTAATTATACCCCTTACACGCGATTATGCGTTGTATTTGGATGGAAATTATGAACGTTTATTAAGAAGCGTGATGGACGATCGATCCTTCAGAGTCGAGAGAGTATTCCCTCCTTTTTAGAATATTTCCATGAATCACCCAAGCCTCCTTATATTTTTTCACAATAACCGAAAAGTTAGTAAAATTATTAATGTGGATAGGATTGAGTCTAATAATGATCCTATAGAGAATGTTCTAGTATATGGTTTAGCACAATATACATAATTATTTTAAATCAAAGGTCAGTTATTTTTAATTGCATCACACGTTCTTATTCTGGTAGCAGATGTCAACATACTTCCGAAACCTTGACATAATGATATTCCATTATTATTAATTTCATTCAACAAAAATCTCATCGTCGATGAAAAAGCCATCAATTTATTCTAAAACAAATTCTCGTCTCATAGACAACTTTTTGTTCACAATGTCGTATTTTTAAAATCCCATAATTGTATCCACGTTAATAGAACACTATGTTAATATTTTGGAAAGCTTTTAACATGACCTATCAGAAATTTGGAACGTGATCTTTAGAATCAGAAACAAAAGCTCCATCCATGTACGTGAGGGTATATGTGGTATTCCATGAAAGAAAACATTTTTTTGGCCCACTCTGCACAGTCCGGGCTGCGCATAATGTTTCATATCATTTTCGAAATCAATTACACATTGAAATTAAAACAAAAACAAAAGGTGTATCTGACTCTGTATCTGACCAAAGATATCATTATTACGTGTTATGCTATTCGACCTAATACCATCGCAAGGACCTGCGGGATCTAATTATCCTTAGTCTTCTGCTTTCTTGATTAGCTCAGCTTATTTTTTCAAATCGTACGTTTTTCTTTTTCCCATTGGCTGTTCAAGTTGGTTGCAGACTCTGTTGATGGCATTTGATGAGCGCTTTCTAAAAATGTATAATTTTTGACCCGTTAACATAGTTCCATGTTCAGTTTTCATCTATTTTCTCTTTACCAATTGTAGGTGGCCATGGAAAAAATGTCATTTTTGTCTAGCAGTCATAAGAAAGAAAATGTAACGGGCCATGTCAATCTTCGTTTTGTGAAAACGGTTATTTGAATTCTTCCTTTGGCATTTTTGTTTATTATTTTATACACATCTGTCGCATGATTGTCCTGCTATCTATAATCCTCGCATCCGAAAGAATATTGTTGCCAATCGTGGCACACCGCTCCATGGCTGTTGGCAGTCACGATAAGGTTGCTAAATAAAATATTACAAAAGTAATTAAAAAATATTTCGTTTAGCACAGCCAGAATACGGACACGGCACGGAACGGATAGTAAACATGTGGACTTCTTGGGGTGGGTGAAAAGTTTCCCACATAAACTCAGCCCCATTGGGCGCCTTGTGTATCTGTCTAATATCTTCTCTCTCATCACGTCAACCAGCGTAAGAGCTTTTGCAAAGACTAGGAGAGAGCGCGGAGGTGCGTTCCCAATTCTGTCAGTAGTTAATAGATGGCGATTCTCTTAAAGCATTTACTACAAGATCCTTGAGGGCAGAGGGGGGTCCTTAAGTTGCACAAAATTTATCAAGTCATCTACTAATTTTACTCATAGTCACGAAAAGTTGACGTTTCTTTGAGTCGCATATTACAGATACAAACCGTTAAGGATCTCGTTACCAATAAGCCAGTTGCTTTAGGTTATAATACTAACGAAAGTGGTTTTCCAGAGAAACAATCTTCGGAGTTCAAGCACCGACTCGTATCATTCTCCAGTCAGAGGTTATTTTAGGTTATATGCATTGGTACAGTGTTGCTTTATGTGAGAAACAGACCTGTTCATGAATAAGGAATTAAATTCGATAACCCCTGCATTTTTGTTAGCGATTATCACCGTTAGTTAAACTTAAGAAAGATATTCACACGTTACTTTATATTGAGGTACTATAATGAATTAGCTCTAATATAGGAATATACCACTGGCAATGTGGCAACAGTGCATCATAACCTAATTAATCTAAAATTCAAATTCATATTTGACAAATGTCATAACAGCCTATACAGGACGCTGTTATACACGCTGAAACAACTATCTCGTAAGTAAAAAGATCGCTAATGGTCTGTGTGCTTCCATACTTTAGAGTGGCAAGTTATCTAATCAGTAAAGTGGTGATAAGCGATAGATATTTTTGCAGGGTTGCTTATATTGCCTGGCCATGGTAACTGAGGGATAGGAGGGTCACTCCTTTGCTAGAACACACCATGGTACATTGACATGCAGATTCCAGAATCTACTCTGTTTTGTCAGTTTAAAAAGATGACTCCACCAGTTACTATGTAATTAGTGCAGTATTCATGGACACTATAAATGGCTTCGATGAACGGGGTGCACGCCCAGTTGCTTTATGCACTAATCTGTGAGCATACCATTAGCATTCGGACTCCAAAATACAGTTTAGTCTAACATAAAGTGTCTTGGGTGGTGATGGATTAATTTGAATTTGTCGTGAAATACTCGCAATCATCCAATTACAGAATTCAGATATTCAGATGAAAGATAATCGGCCAACCAGGTTAAATTAACGGTCAAGTAACGCAGATCCATTCTATGTACAGCTGAGAAGTTTTAGTGAAATGAGCGCTTGCTAACTTGCCAATACAGGTTATTATAATAAATATAAGGTTAGAGAACATTCAAGTCCATAAAACATAGTAAATGAATGGTAATTCAAAATATCATCCATCCTGAAAAAGAATCCAATCACTCTATTATTAATGTTGTGGGTTTGGAACTTTTGGTATTGTAAGAAAGTTAAACCATGTCGCCACTACACCAAATCTGAAAAGTAACTGCTCGACGCATGTCTCGCTAACCACGTTAGCCTCATCGGCAGCGATAAGAGATAAAAAAAAGGAAAAATGAATAAAAAGAACAAGGGGAAAAAAAAGAAAGGGAAAGAAGGAAGATAGTAAAAGAAAAATAAAGAAGGAACAAAAACCAAAGAAGAAACAATATCCTTCCTTCTTACTTTTTTTTATTCTTGTTGCTCCTGATGACGTTGCTGCTGGTTGCTAACATTTGGTTAACCATGCCCACTGCATGGTTAGTGAAATGTGCGTTGAACAGTTAATTTCTTAATTTGTTCTTGAGTGGTCATAATTGCTTAACTTTGTTATGCAATCAATGCTTTTAATTTTGTGAACCACACAATGAATGGTACTGGAATGAGAAATGAGTTCCTCCTGATGTGCTGTAGAAGAAAATCGACTCCAACCGTAAGGTTATTTACAATTTATTTAATCATTCGATAAATCAATTTATCAGCGCATTGGAGAGTATATACTTTGAGAGTTTGCAACTTTTTAATTGTGAAATAAAAATTTGTAAATGTAATCATACTGTAATAATGAGTTTAGGCAGTAACTGATTGAGGGCCTTTATAGATGAAACTATTAAATTAGTAGATGGAATGATAGGATTCTGTTCACCTCATCGTACAGCCAGGTAACCTAATAGAGGAATTAAAAGCTAAACAATACTATGTGAACACTATGTGGTATTGCTGATACTATTAGAAAATTAAACCCAAGAATTTTATTGCAAATTAGCTTACTGCTTAGGGAAAGAAAGCAGTGATTTTGACGTCTATTATAAAACGAACATTTGCGTTAAGTAACACAATTGCCATCAACCACGAAATACTTTTACTTACTTTTTGGTCTTTTGTGTGCATCTGTGGGTTACGCTTGTTGTGAAAATATAGAGGTTTCAGCAAAGTAATGACAATAATTTTAAACTTAGTTTGCCAATGATCTTCTGTGTTCAGTTATTTGTAGAGCAATTTTTTAGAATACACGGGAAAATCTGAAATTGCTTTTTATAATCTACATTGCCACAAAACCTTGTATAATAACGAATCAAATAAATATATTTGTTAATTATATTCGCTAATTACTTATTTTTTGTGTTATGTTTTTCACATCAGGTCCGCTGCCCAAAAATGTCTGATGCCCGTACTGTAGAGCAGCTGGAGGCAGAACTGGCAAGGATGGCTGATATGTTCACATTAGTAAATATGTCACTACTGCCGGATAAAGGGCAAAGACTACAAAACACATATAAAAGTACGCACACGTCCTTGAAAATCGCAAAACAGAAACAAAATTATACGGGAGCAAACGCAGGTAGGATATTTGTTGACTCTATTCATTCTAGAATTAGGACAGTAGACTAAGAGGTTTTATATAAAGGGGAAAATTGCTTAAAATATAAAATATTTGGATTATGTACCATAATATTCTGGGGCATGGCTACCTGATTATGTTATTTTATCGTCTGCATCTGAAGAGCAGTGACCACTAACCAGTTTACAGCCTGCATCCGCATGGATCTAAAATTGATGCATTGTGTTACAAATAATAATACTCTTTATGCATTATGTATTTTCCTCCTGTAACCCTTGTCATCCTCTCCTGCTTCTGCAAGTCCTTATCTCTCGTCACTATCTCCCTCCATACCTCGAACACTTCGTTTCATAATCTAGCCACCTACTCTCTCGAATATCCACTGCTTTTGCAATACTTTCTACTCTCAGCTTGGCCACATTCCACCTTTGCTCTTTTGCTTTCTTTCTATCATTCCTGGAGAATTTCATAGCTCTTCCGTCCGTGTGTTCTCTCCTCAAACTTCGACACCTTTCTTCTCGTCTTCACCCTTATCTTTGCCATCTTTAACCCTCCATAATTCTGTATCGGGATACATAGTGATAGTTCTATCTTTGTCTCCTCTCTTATGTACCAGATACATCATCACTGATTTGGCAATCGTTGTTCTCTCCATATCCCGTTCATCATTCTTACCATTCTGTCTATTACATTCCGTGTTCTAAGGTCCATGCTTCGTTGTGAACTCTGCCTTCTCTGGGCGCCTTTCCTCATTTTAGTCCCTTATCGCATTCTCTACGTATTTTTTTCTTATTTTCATCGTCTGTCCTGTTACCGCTTCCGGTTCATGCTCTCTCGTTCTTCTGTTACGTTTTTCTTCTACATGCTCATTATCTCTTCCCTTTCCTCCTCATCCTTTTCCTATTATTGTCGCGCTGAAGTTTCTCCTAATTATGACACAGTCGTTTTCTGTTTCTGGTACAAAAAACTTCTGTGCTTTGTCTTGTCCTGTTCATTTTTTGTTTCATTTTTCATTTTATAATTATTTTGTACCCTCTGTTCCCTACCTTATCTTTCCATCATTCCTGTCTCCTTTAATGGCTGCGAAGAGCGATCATTCCATTCTTTGCTCTCCCTCTCTTACTCTTCCCATCCACGCATTGGCATTCCCATATACGGTGCTGGAAAAAAAAAATTAGGCCACCTTGTTCTGAACATTTTCAGCAGGCGATGTTCGAAAATGGAACCATCTTGTATCTCCATATTTCATTTCCCACTAAAGTTTTGTTGAATAGTAGTTTTGATTTATTTTCCGGAATACTCCCATTTTAAGGGCGAAAAAAAATTTAGGCCACTTCATAAAACGTTATTCTATTGATAAAATATTCAAAAAGATATTAAACAGAACAATATAACAGAATTAGTATTTTGTTGGAAACCCTTTTGGACCAATCACAACTCGTCAACGTGCTGGCATGGAGTCCACATAACGCATGATCATGTCCGTCCAATGGAATTTTTGACCATTCATCAGTACCAAAGAATTCAAAGAAATCAAATTTTGCAAATTATTCTTTAATAGCCCTAAAATTGCAAGAAATCGTTTTTGTGTCAGACGTCTTCCTCTCATAGCCAATTAAATCCACCGACCTAGAAAACAAACATTACCGTCAAATTATATTAAATTCAATATTTAATTACAACAGGATAATGCTAACAAATTTTAAACGTTTTCCATATTATTATGGGTTTGGTGTTTCTTGATGCATGGTTGACGAGCATTGTTTTTTTTTTATTCATAGTCTGCATGTTTCAGCTTATCGCTGTTTCCAAGACTACCTTGAGAATAGTGCTCGAATGAAAAAACTGTGCTCGTCTATCAGGCATCAAGGAACACCAAACCCACAATGTGTAAGACGAAGCCAGGAAGAAAACATATAAACATATTTTTCCATGTCATTTGTTTGCTGATCTTGATTGCTGTCTTTCTAATTTGTTTAAAAATTCGACCATTTCTCCACATACGATTCGATTTACCTTGATACCATCAAACTTATAAGCATCATAAATAAATAATATCATTATAATGATATAAAGCTTATTCATAAATCTCGCAGCTCTCTTATTATAATATTCTTCTTCCTCTTACTGACAGTTCAATATTTTATTATTCTTTCGTGGTTTAATTTAAGAAGCTAGTAACATTTTGTCCGTATATGTGGTGGGGCCGACTACTGTAAATAGATTAAACGATGAGTTTTTCTAAGACGTGGTCAGGAAATGAAATAAAATCAGATATTTTAAAAGGTTGAAATCAACGGCAAACTCTAAGAATATACATCTATTATTAATCAATGCAATAGATTATGATTCAATTAATCGCCTTACAAACAAGTTTATATACTTACGGGTACTTATTTATTCAGGTCAATTGACCGTTCTGGGTGATGCACGGCGCCTCGGCAAAATAGCTCTGCCCAATGCAGGCAAAGTTGTTTGGTTTGCAGTTCAAATGGAGAGTAACAAAATTTCTGGTTGTTACTCTTCAAAAGGTTATTGATGTAGAGTGTTGGACTTTCGGTTTGGAATTTTCTCTTCGATAAAGAAACTCGGGTCCTGATCAATCGTAAATGATATGAGGGCAAGGTGTTTTCCATTTGGCGCCAAGTTCAACACAACATAAGCATAAAACTTTCACAATTTAACGACTGTGCAAATGTTTATAACATCTGCCACTTGGTTATTCTATATTTGACTGCAATGCACCAAAAAGGGGTAATGATATGCATAACTGTGACCCCTTCAGTTAAGAGGTAACATGTTACATGCACAAACAATAAATATTTACGTTTCCAAGAAAGAATTCCAAGAAAGGTCCTTATATATATTACTTAAAGATAAGAGAAGTGATTATTTTCTGCAATTTTAAGATTTGGTTTATAAACAAAATAGTAATTAACTATAGCTGAATCTCGAACTATGACATGTATACTAAATATCTCTGAGATATCTAGGCATTGATATT
>JAWQRM010000688.1:0-20426 GCA_033557675.1 Coptodactyla brooksi | reverse complement strand
GAATTTTATATTTCAACCAGGGGCAAGGTAAGAGAAAGTCATGTACGATGTACATCTAATTTTTTTTTATCTTGAACGTCCTAATTTTATTGTTTATTCTAGTCTAAATAAAGAAGATGGAGTTGGTATAAAGATGCAGAAAATATTTAAGTATAAAAAGTAGAGACCGTAGATACATATATATACAGTGCAAATACGTTCAACCATTGTTGCTCTCTCTGTATATATATTATTTTCTTACAATATATTTTTATTCTTACTTATTGTAATAAATATTGTTATTACTTAAATTGGATGAAAAGTAGTCGGTCGATTGACTTCGAATTTTGGGAGCGTGTTCTGCATGGTATATGTATACTACCGATCCTCATCTGGAGCACAGAGGTGCCCCCCCTCTGGTACTATAATGTTGGTTGTGTATACTACAGGGGCTACCAGTCGAATTTGATGCTGTGGTGAATATACTACGCTACTGTACTAACTCTTAAAGATCGTTTTGAAAGATCGGCCGGTAGCGATAGGATTAAAATCTTTAATAATAGGTTCAAATCAAATGTTTGCAATTATTCTGACTGACATGCCATTCGAATTTAAATGACTTCAATTTCCAATACACCTTACATTTGCTATGACTATCAATAAAGCAGCGGGGCAATCTTTGCAAGTGTGCGATTTGAATTTAAAAAAGAATTTCTTCTCTCATGGGCAATTATACGTCGCATGCTATGGGGTGGATAAACCATCTGATCTTTATGTTTATGCAAAAAAAAACGGACAAACGAAAAATTTACTTTTATTTTTCACATGGCCAATTATATGTCGCATGTAGGCCACAGCAACGTGTGGCCGGGCATAGCTAGTATTCAACATAAAAAGCTTCAAATATGCATGAAAATCCTAAGACTATACATGAAAACTAATAAAAGGTGTTAAAGTATATAACATTAAGTAATAAAAAAAATGTAATTTTTTGTTTTTTATTTACATTACAGCATACAATTAGTAAAGAGTGGAATAAAATATCAGTAATTGGCCTGTGATACATGGCAATTTGCAACTAAGTCGAAATACTTCCTAAAAACGCACATATTAGTAAAGCATAGTGATGCATCGAAAACATACAAGTCCACTGTCGTTGAAATGATAAACCATTTAAGTGCATATATAAAACTTGTAAATATCCATAATTACTTCAAATAAGGAAAAATCTTGTGAGTGTGATACATGCGAATTTGCAACTGCCTGGAAACAACACCTAAAAAAAGTACATATTAGCCAAACACAGTGATGCATTAAAAACGTATAAGTGTGCAACATGTAAATATTCAACTGTTTATAAAGGCGCCTTCACAAGACTATACAAAAATATACAAGTGATAACCACTCACTCACTCAAATGATAACCATTTAAGTGCACTTACAAGAGAAAACTATGTAAATGCCCACGATTAGATACTTCTAACAAGGGACAATTTTGTGAGTATGATACATGCAAATATGCAACTACTCAAATACAACAACTAAAACAGCATAATATTCAGGTTTTTATAATGCCAACTTCTCTAAACACATCCTCACTTACTCAAATGATAAACCATTTCAGCTAATATACAAAACCTGTGAGCCACCACGGACAGACTGGTGGCTCTCGACAATGCCAACTTGGTTGGTAAAACATGCGTCGAGCAGTTAATTTCCTGGTTTGTTTAAGTGGTAACCATTAATGAACTGGCTACAAAACCAAAGGTCCAAAATCCACAATGCTTTTAAGTGTATTTTTCTGAGAAAATCAAGAAATACAAAATACGGTAAATGTCAATAGGCGATAGCTAGCAATTAGTATGTAGCTAACTCTTCAGCTACCTATAGTTTCCTCATAATTAGTGGTTAAGTGTACATTATTTACAAAATTATGAAATCAACCTTTTCAAGCAAGGAAATAACGTACCAGTGCTGTAAACAATGTCGTCTGTAATAAAATCATTCGTCATCTGTAGACAAGGACTGTTTATTTAAAAGTGGAAGTTCGAAATTTGGTGGTATATTGGAGGTTCTAAACAAAGGTCAGCTAGAGGTCTATAGTACAGAAAGCCTGGTGTCCCATAAGTTTTGTGTTAAATGTAGCTGTCATCAGTTTTGTTAAATAGTGGTACCACCGAAAGCAATGGCTTGTCTTCATTAACTGCTCCCTTTTTTCTTTAAAATTGTTGTGTATGTACTACGTATGTTGTTGTCTATTAGTCCACAGCACACTTGAAAGTTTTTGGTGCATCACACTTTCGCCAATATGTGCTGTTTTAGATGATACTTTAAAGTAGCTGCATATTCGCATATATCACACTGACAAGATTTTCCCTTAGTAAAAGTACCCAATGACAAACATTTACAATCTTTGTAGGTGCATTTAAATGGTTTTCCATACGAGTGAACGAGAAGGTGTTTCCTCAGGGTGAATTTATGAACAGTTGAACATTTGCAAGTTATAAATGTAATCAATATATGTCTTCTTAGATTAAATTTTTGATAAGTTGTAAATTCACATTTATCATGCTCAGGAGATTGTCCATTATTTAAAGTACTTAAATGTGGACATTTACAATTTTTGTAAGTGCACTTAAAGGGTTTTTCATTCAAGTGAATGAGAAGATCATGAGAACACTTTTATGTCCAGTTGAATATTGCTAAGTTGCACACTTGTATGCATCTCCGCTCAACCATCTTTGCACAATGCTTTCTTTTCAGAAGTTCATTTACCGTAATGATTCTTCAAGCAGTTCTCTTCCTCAAACTGTAGACAACCTGCTTCATATCTGTACTTGATCATTATAACTTCCCTGTTTCCAGATTCACAATTCTCCAAACCTAAAACAGAAGAAGTAAATGTCTATGCCTTAAACTTTTTATAGAAAAATATAAAACAGATATTGAATAAAGCGGAAGCAACATTCTTTGGAAGAATGTTCACTATTACATTATGTTGCTAGTATAGTAGGAAATTTTACGGTAGTAGTACCAAAATAATAAAAAAAGAAGTTAGAAGCATATATTTAATCGTAAAGTTAGATGAGCATGCATTAATAGAGAAATAGTACTAGAAAAAAAAACACTAAATAGATATAAGAATTTTTTATATATTATTATTGAAGTTGGAAAGAAGCAGAATGTGTGAGCAAATCTCCCTTTTAAAGGTCGATTCAGATGTAAATAGAAGACGTTGTCTGATACCCATCTTTAAGCAATAAGCCACGTACATGTTAGACAAACAAATGGCGGTGAAGATGTTTAGCCGAATTTATTTGGTGTACATTCTAGAAGAACATAGACAAATGAACGATACCTAAGGATTTCATTCGTTAATGGTATAAGGTTCAGTAAATCAAACAATGTTCATTAGCAGATTGCTTACACACTTCTACATATTTGGATTTGACTGGAGAAGTTCGGTGGCTAGGGCTACTTCACTTTATTATTAAATATACTATACAGTTATGGAGTGGATAAATTCCTAAATTTTGTGCCTTGTTTAGTAATTTTAAGGCCAATTTTATTTAATAAATATTCAAAGTCAGGGGCTTATTAAAACATCCTGTAAAAGTTCTAAAGTGAAGGACGCAGGGAGTGAGGAAATTTAAAAAACTGAGCAAGGGAGGATATATTGTGTATAGAGCATTTGAATCTGGAAACAATTACAAGAAGGAAACAGGAAATATAAGGTCAGGTTATATAAGGTCATATAAGGTGAAGTTAAGCACTTCACGCTACAACTAGAAATATAAAATAAGGAAAGAATTTGCTATTTTAGCAAAGGTAAAGAATTGTCAAATAAGCAAACAAGGATATATTGTGTATAAAGAGCACTGTAGTCTGGAAACAATTACGAAACAACACCACACCAAAACTAAAAAATACCAGCTCGACACAAGTTTTGCTAACCAAGTTAGCATAATCAGGAATGATAAAAGTCAATACCAACTAACTTAAGATGCTATCTATTCTAAAAAGGCAGAGACTAATTGCTTTAGGACAACCAATTAGTAGGCAATTAAGTGTTTCCTTATCTTACTCCCACCTCTTGCTTACATAAGCCCCTCCCTGTATCTTTTACCACCTCCAGTGTTTCTGTTATAAAGATAAAGACTCTAATTTTCACTCTGTACAAATAGCTAACCCAGCAATTCTATCATAATTAGTCTATTAAAGTAGACAGAACGCAAAATGGTATTACTCCTCTGTCTTTATTAAGCCTACCCCTAAATTTCATTATTTCTAAACTTTTAAATTCATCCAAGACTCTATTGTTGGATTTATGAGCAATTTTAGATTATGTACATTCTAATGGTTAATCAAGAAAAAGTATTAGAAAAAACACTAAAATAGGTCTAGGCTCTTCTGTATTGGATGGAACCATTTTGTTTTATATAATTTAGGGAGCGTTTTTGCTCGTTAAGTAGACAATATCAGGGATATTGGGTTCGTGAGCAAACGAGGTTATGTTATGACCTTTTTATTCAGCCAATATTTCGCCGCGATTTGTCGGCTTCATCACGGTTTACAAACCACATGTAAATCAGAAAATAACATTAATTGAAGTAACATCTTACCTAACAATTGGTCTTACCTACAGAAAAGTCGTAACTACTATAACAGAACGATATCCACAGACTAAACTTTTTTAACAGTTAGAGACGGAAAGTTAACAAGTACATATGTCGTAATTCAAGATAAAATGGCTGTAATAGTTACCAACATAAAACAAAAACTGAACAAAGAACACTAAACCACAATGGCGCGAAACTTATAAGTTTAAATTCAGATATTAAAATATAGGTAAATGGATCAATGATTAAAAATGGAACACTGACATCTAACTAAAGTTGAGGGTTGGGAACGTTTGGCTTCGTAACAAAGTAAAAACGAAGTCACCACTACACAAAAATTTGAAGAGAGGATGCTCGACGAATGTTTCGCTAACTAAGATAGCATCATCAGGAGCGATGAAAGACTCAGTCTTTCATCGCTCAGACTGAAAAAAACACTCTTTCAACTCAGAAAGAGTCTTTCATCGCTCCTGATGATGCTAACTCGATTAGCCAAACGTGCGTCGAGCATCCTCTCTTCAAATTTTGGCGTAGTGGTAACTTCGTTTTTACTACTGACATCTATAATTACAAAATTTTTGTTAGAAAATCAAAACTATCATTATATCAAAAGGTTGATTTGCTCATAAAGTAAACGCCACCGAGGTTAACAGCTACGGCATAACCTCGATCAAACGTCATAGGGCGGATAACCTTTAGCACAAATATTATTTAAATATATGTTGCTGTTTAGACAGGCTTTTAATGGTAAAAAATGAAACTGCTACTTCATTTCATTAAATAATCAGAATAAAACTCAATTATATATGTATTTATGTGTTAAAACTAAAAAAATCAAGTGTAACTTGATTGGTAACAATGTTGGCAACACTGCACAATGGAATATTTCACGACACCGTTGCCACATATTTTCACTTGTTATTTGTGTTTAAAATTGACTGTAAATAATTATATGTACACAGCTGTTTAATTTAATTCGTATGACTAAATTTAACAACGTTTCGACTAATGAATCATAATAATTTCTAGTAAAAATGCCGAAGCCACTGTAACTGGAAAATACAATGTTTGTGATTTTTTAATTAGTTATTTTGAAAGAGAGGGATAAGGGAGCTCCACTCCTACCACTCACTGATGCGATTCAGGTAATTTCCGTTGTGTATGCATTTTGTGTTGGATTTGATGGAATTTTTGTCTTACCGGTAATTAATTAATGATCAACATTTTTTTGTTTAGTGTGTCGCAGAAGCAGTTAATATCAGCGAACAAACCGTATCAAGAATTAAACGTGAGGCAATTACGGATGGCAAAGTACAAGGACCAAAGGAATATACTCGGCGGAAACCGAAAACCGATATTGACAGTAATATGGCAATGGGTGTTAGAAATGCCATTTATGAAATGTTGCTAGAAAAAAATGCATGTTAAAATTATTGCTCTTTTAAAGAATTTGAAGTTGTGAGATATATATAATGGATCAGCAACCTCTCTTCGTAAGATTTTGAAAAATATTGTTTTAATATTAAATATTGTTTTCAGTGGAATAAGGATTATCCAAGAATAGGGTTAATGGAATTGCGGAAGATCGTGTTAGCATGTTTTTTTATTTTTAAAGGAGTACGTACAGAATATGAAGCCCAAAACATGGAAATATGTCTATTTAGATGAGACATGGGTTTAAGAGAATAGATCAGTGGCACGGTCATGGCAAGATGAAACCAAGGATTCCGTGAGAACTTTACACACTAAAATGGAAGGCACCCGGTAAGTTATTTTACATACGGGAAATTCTAATGGTTTTATTACAGGTGCAAATTTAATGTTATCTTCAAAAGCGAAGGATTCTGATTATCATGGAGAAATGAACCAACAGAATTTTTTTGCACTGGTTTGAAAAGGCACTTCTGAAAAATCTAGAAGAACCATCAATGATTGTTATGGATAATGCCAGCTACCATTCTACATTGGCAAAGTACCAAATTCTAAAAAGACCGAAATTGTAAATTGGTTGCAGTAGCGTAACATCAACTGTAACAACGTCATGTTCAGAAAAGAATTATTGATACTTGTGGCAAATAACAAGCCTGTAAAAACTTATGTTGCGGACCAACTTGCAGCTAAGTATGATTACAAAGGTTTAAGGCTGCCTCCCTATCATTGTATTCTAATCCAGCAGAGAACATCTGGAGGATTGCAAAAAACTACTACAATAACCATATGGGAGATGATTATGAAACAGCGAAGTGCCTAGCTATGTGGAAAGAAACCCTGCACTATGTTACACCAGAAATGTAGCAGAACACCATAAACCACACGGAAAAAGTGATACAAGAATGGTGGAACAGGTAAGTAGTTTTTTAATGAGAAGAGCTCCCAGGGTTAGTAATAGAACTAGGAGATGGCAGCAGCGCTGAACAAAATTCGGAAGTAGAAAGCACCTGCGATACAGACGATGACTGATTTTCTGCCCTTTTACAGCATTCTTATTTATATGCATTATTTTTCTGCCTCTTTACAGCAGAATATTGTTTTATTTATTTGTATTTATTTTACAGTTGTTATGTACTTTCAAACTTATTTTATATAGTGTACATATTTATTTTTTATTTATTTTTATTATGCACATATCTTCTGAGAATATGATTTAGTTTTGAATATCTTCACTTATTGTAAAGAATATATTTTTATTTAATTGATTTGCCGAATATAGTTTTTGTTATTTAAGCTTGTTTTTTTGTCATAATTATTTTGTCTAAATCATCTATTATAATCAATTAACACAGAATTGTGGTTCTGGGGCGGAGAGACATAGCTGCCAACCTGACTGATGACATACTGATGCCAACCTGACTGATGACCAGACTGATGACATAGCTGCCAACCTTCGTGGCGTTCACTTTATTTGCTAATTCTCTACTGCTATTAACTTTATTATTTTTGTATTGATCTAAGTTATATAAAAGAAGTATAAATTATGCTGAGATCATCCATGTCAGATCTAACGTTCATAGTATTGGGGGTGGTATTAATACCAATCATTTTGAAAAACAACCTCTCATGCAAATTATCTTTCTTAAAGAAGCTTTTTACATCTTCAAAATTCATGTTCTATTTATTGTGAATTATATGTTGAGATAAAGCACTGGCAGGTATATTATTTAAAGCATCTAGACGACGTTTAAGTCGGTTGCATAACGGAAACTTTTTGTACATTAATAGTTTAGGAGGGGCTGAAATGTCTGTAATTATTCTGTTATGTAGAGTATTATATACTAATTTATTCAACAAATTTTTGGAAAAACCATTATTAATCGAGATATCGAAAAGGTTACGAAAATTAATTTCATGAAATTGTGAATATGATAATCTAGGTTTATTTTTTAATCTAAGTACTGTTTTTCATTTGAATGACTATGTTTAGTTTCTGATTTATGGGGTGGTTAGAAAAATAATTCAAATATCTTCCTGAATTCATAGGTTTTTGGTACCAGTCTGCTATTAAGGTATTATCATTTCTAATAATTACAATATCTAAAAATAAAAGTCTGTTGTTGATTTCTTTTTCTAGGGTAAATTGCAGATGATCGTTAAATTGAATAAAGAGATTGAATGTGATTTCAATATTATCATACGGCAAACTAAGAACTATATCGTCCACATATTTTTTGTTAATATCTGGTTGAACAGGTAATGTGGGTAAGTCTTTAGTTAACAAATAATCTACTGTTATACTGGCTAACATTGGGCTTAAAGGGGAGTCCATCAGTGTGCCAAACACTTGTTTATAGATCTCAGCATTATAAACAAAATAGTTGTTGTTAAATAAAAATTGAACGATTTCTGAAAAAGCAACTTTATCAATGTTCGTAACACGTTGAACTAGATTCCATTGCTTCGATGCTTCAAGAGAAATGTTCATGGAGTGAAGTCCATTGGTTTAGCTAGGGAATCTTCCTATGGGGGGTAGCTCGTTAGCTGATCAACCACCGCAGAGTTTCAATTCTATTAGAGGTCAACTAACTTTTTTGTAGAATTGACAAATTTTGGAAGTCGCATGCCGATCAGGGACATAAAAAGAACGTAATTGACTCTATTTTTAGGTGATGCATCCCCTTGATACCCTCTTAAGTTGATTTAGAACTTGCTGATAGATACCTTCAGCTTGAAAACTGATTCGACATGAAGCGAAGACTACATATTTTTTAACCCCTCCCCCAGTTTCTTCCAATTGTTGTAACCGTTTTTTTACAAATGTTTCGCGTTGGTCACGAATTTCATCCTTAATGAAGTGCCTACACAGAAAACAGTAGACCTTGTCTTCTTCCGTGGTGCATTCCAGTTAGCTTTATAGTTGGCAGTATTTAGATGAAGGCAACACTTAAGTTGTTGCCAATTTTTGTTTTTGGAAAACTTATGCAGGGCTGTGATGGTCCAGCTTGCAGATTATTAATATAATCTGAATTTTTTAATTCAGATTAAAATTATTAATCATTAAATTATTTAAATTAAAATGAAATAAAATTAAAATTAATTAAATTTTTAATCATTAAATTATTTAATGTTTAAAATTATTAGGCAGTTAAAGAGATATTTATTGCACACAAAACTACAATGCAAATAAACAAATCTCGATCTCTCACGTTTTATTCAATTTAAGGAAATATTACAACAGTATTTTATTCAATTTGAGTACAAATTTAACAGTTATCCAATTCCTTGCGCTGACAACCTTTAGTAGGTATGTGGTTTTCAACGCTCATTGAAAACACACCTCCATAACTATACTTCTGAGTATAGTTATGTCGGTTGACACATTTATAGGAATTTGTTTACGTAGTTCTTGGTTTTAATATGAATTTCTATAAAATTGCAACGTATGTGCTCTTCAATTCCGCAGAAGAAGAAAATAATATAAGCAGCTTTCGTAAATTGCAGTCTAATGCGACCTATAATAAGTTACGAAGTGCAACTACCAAACAATTACATCAAGGTAAAAACAAACAATGAAATCAAATTACGCTTATAACAAAGTTATAACAAAACATCTACACAAACTGCTGCTAACAATCCTGGTGGAGTTATTATTATATACTTCAAGAGCTGGATATTTTTTTCAAAACATTGCTAGCCATAAGTGGGAAGTTTGCAATTCAGATAACTTTGTAATCTGGAATTTAGTGGATACCTTTGAGGTTCTGCATGATGATGGGCTGGAGGTATATTGTACAAAGGCCTTGGTATTCCTTGGATTTTGTATTAAATGTAGTTGTCATCCATTTTGTTCAATAACAGCACCAGCAGAAGCAATGAGGATTTGCCTTCATCGATTGCATAGACATTTTTTTTCCTTACAATTGTTCCATACATCTTCGTATGTTCGGTTTTTTCTGATGCTTGATGACAGGATCGGGTACATTTTTGCTGCCTATTGCTCTGTGCCAATTTGAAAGGTCCGGCTTATAGCGTGGTATTTTATTATCATGCGAATAAGTCTCTATTCGCATAGAAATGTTGTCTCTAAGAATGTTTCTTCTTCTGAACTATTTATATGCATTTGCTTTTTACGTCTTTGCAGATCATTATTACAGAGTGAATCTATAGAAATCTTTCCATCGAAAGAATATTGAATCATAAAGGCAGAAAGATCACAATTTTACTTTGCAAAGATGAATTGATTGGTCATAACTCAGCTCAGATACCGTTGATCAGGGATCAAATAGCTATGCAACTCTAAAAATGGATTGTCATGTCAAGCATGCTTGACAAGACAATCTATGTATCGTTATGCTTGAAATATTTTTCATTTCAACGAATTCGAATGTGTTTCACCAGGGGATTTATAAAAGATTAATATTTGCAAGTTAATTGTGAATAATTGTGAACAGCATCTGTTTATCAATAGATGCATCAGTGTGCTTCATTAACATGTGATAAGGTTTTTGATAAATCGCCAATCTGCATGTCATAGACCAGGTTTATCCTGGGCAAAAATGTGTAATTGCGAACAGATACAATTGTTGAGGTGCACTTCAAAATTATTATTCATTTTGAAAGAATTAAAATGTGTTTTGTGAAGGTGGATTTAAAAGCAGTCAAATATTTGCAAGTTACGAGTTAATATGCTTTTTGTGCATTACTGTGTTTACTTAGTATATGCCGTTTTAAGTATAGTTTCCTATTAGTTGCATATTCGCATATATCACACTCACAAGATATTCCCTTATTAGAAGTACCTAATTGTGGACATTTACAATTTTTATACGAGCACTTAAATGGTTTTTCATTTGTGTGAACAACAATGTGTTGAATAAGGCGGTTTTTAATAAATGTTGAATATTTGCAAGTTGCGCACTTGTACGTTTTCTGCTTATTACTGTGTTTCTCTAGTATATGTAGCTTTAAAGTTTGTGTAGAATTAGATGCATATTTGCAAGGCTCACAATCACAACATTGTTGCTTATTAAAAGTACCTAATTGTGAACATTTACGATTGTACGTAACATGTACGTGCACTTAAATGGTTTATCATTTGAGTGAGTGAGAATGTGTTTAGAGAAGTTGGCTTTATAAAATGTGGAATATTTGCAAGTAGCGCACTTGTAAGTTTTTGGTGCATCACTGTGTTTCACTAATATGTGCTCTTTTAGGAGTTGTTTTCGGACAGTTGCAAATCCGCATATATCACACTCACAATATTTTCTGTTCTTAGAAGCATCTAATTGTGTGCATTTACAAGTTTTGTATGCGCACTTAAATGGTTTATCATTTGAGTGAATGAGAATGTGTTTAGAGAAATTATCTTTATGAAAAGTAGAATATTTGCAAGTACCGCACTTGTATGTTTTTGGTGCATCACTGTGTTTCAAAAGGTGTCTTGTGAGACCACCTTTATAAACAGTTGAATATTCACAGGTTGCACACTTATACGGTTTCGGCGCATCACTGTGTTTAGCTAATGTGTGCTGTTTTAAGAGTACTTTCTGGGCAGTTGCAAATTCGTATATATCATACTCATAAGATTTTCCCTTGTTAGAAATATCTAATTGTATGCACTTACAATTCTTGTATGTGCACTTAAATGGTTTCTCATTTGTATAAATGCAAATGTGTTGTATCAGGCTTCCTTTATAAACAGTTGACAATTCACAAGTTGCGCTCTGTTTTTTTAGAACAGTTTTAACTAGTTTTGTTAGCATCTTAACCTTATTTTCTTCTTCATCAGTATGTGCCTTAAATCTCAATCTGCAAACTTTAAGTATTAACTGCTTTTTATTACTAAGGGAGTTTAAGTTAAATTTTCTCTTTGTAGTGTAACTACTCTCATTGCAGTTAAATATATTTTGTTCTTTTCTACCAACACCCTCTTCATTATTTAATCTGGAATAAACAATACAATTAGGACATTTCGATATAAAAATTATGTATATAGGGTGATTGGCATAAGAACCGAATAAACGCAACTTTATAAGAAATGATCAGCAGTTAATGGAAAGAGTAGACTTTAATTTTCGACGAAGAATAAATTTATGTCAGAGAGAAAACGGTGATCATTTTAAACAATTTCTAAAAATTATCGGTAGCAAATTTTTGTTTCTACTGTTTCTTTTCCTACTAAATTATTTTTATTGACACTTATTTGCTGACTTTTAAATATAACATATAACTTCACAGCCAACTGTTGAATTTTCGATGATTAAGTAACATGGATAAAATACATGTCTTTAGTAATTCACATTTTTCTTCAAAACGGCGAAATTTTTTGAAAAATAACGAAAGTAAAATAGTTTTTAAATTAAATTTCCTATAAAATAGAATAATAATTTATTAAATCCGCCTACAGGCTAAAAATTCTGTTGCAATTTAAGGGTGCATTATCCCTAATCAACCCTTTAAAATTCTTTAACTGACCTCTATTTATAAAAAGATAAATGCCCTTAGTACACTCAGAACGTCTGCAAAATTTGGGTTTCCTAAGTTAAAGTATTATTGAGATATTAATTATTTTTCAAATTTTTAACCTCACTTTGAAGGGCTATAACTTCTCATGGGTACAACCTGGTATAGAGGTAAGTTGGATTAAATCATCATAATAGTATTTTAGCTTTCCTTACATGCTCTTACTCTGTGTCGGTTCTTATGCGAATCACCCTGTATATACCGGTATATGTATCCGAATATAGATGTTTTTAATTGCTTAAAAAAAAGTATTTTCATTAGATGGTATTTACTATGAAATAACCGTCAAGAAAAATATAGACCCACTACAAAAAATACGTTCAAAGTTCATAAAGCAATATCAATCAATAACAAGTTTCGCAGGACACGGTTGTACTTTTGAAATAAGTTTTATTTACTGAATTATTTATGATCCAGCGGAATTACAATAGGAACCTTACCTTTTTCCTTATATTTTCACATAAATCATCCACAAAACATCATCGGTGTCATTCTAGATGGCTTGAAATTAATTTTCTCGATAAATTCTCCATTGACGTCACAAGGTTAGAAGAGCAATCTTTTCAGCTATTACCAATATTATGTTCAAATTAATACAACAGATATTAAGTGTAATGGCCAGTGGTGTGTGTAGTTTTAAGTGCACTTTTCGCGAGAACATTGAAAGGCTTTCAAGTAGTTGTCCCATTACAATTTATTTGTTTTAATTCTGTTAAACTCTCTTCAAACAAGTGTCATATCAAGAATAAGTAGTCGTATTATTGTTAAAATGCATTGTAATGTATACAACCAATCTGTAGGATGTTCGAAGATAAAGTAAACGACTGACTAAGTGCTATCTTATGTATCTTTTTACGTAGTTCTCGAATATTTTAACCACCATTTTTCAAAGCCAAATGATATGCCAACATCACTAGCAGTCTCTCTGATGATGAGATTCGGTGAAAATCAAAATTCCTTATTCTATGGAAATTCATATTTCCGTAGAGTGAGTTGAAACTATTGGATTTAGATATAAATAAACCACTTTAAGATTTGACCACTGATAAGCGGTGGACTTCTGACGGGTTGATCTGGGTCAATCGTTTTCCGCTATGACGTGATAACAGCTGATGTTTGTCTAGCAGTCGAGAAAGAACAGGTCCGTACTAGACAAATAAGTTTAGAAATAAAACGAGTTCTAGAAGTGCTAGAAGGTACATTAGACAAAAGTAGTAAATTATTATTATACAATAAGAGCGAACAGATTTGATAGAGAGATGAAGAAAAACAATGAACAAGGAACAAGGAAATGAAGGAGTGCACCTAAATATGCGCATGTTCTATACCACAGTATAATAAGACGTTATAAAGTGATAACCCTTCAGTTAATGTATTTATTCGTATATCTAGGCATCTGAGAATCTCTAGTTAATATCATATAATTAATTATCGTATGGTCACTCCTTCAATACCTCAGTAGTGGATATAATTTCGTTTTGATATCTTGCGTGTCCAGCTCTTTGCGACGCTATTAATAAACGTGACTTGTCTACTAATTCATTATCACTCTTCCAATATGCTAATTGTTTAACAGCGCCAAGTCTTAATCGTTTTTGTAAATGTCTAAATTATTTTAAGCGTCAATACGCAATTAAGAAACTGTTGACGCTATGAGAAATGACAGTAACAGCAATGTAGATATATACAGGAAAATACCGTAGAATTGCTATCAAGAGACTTTTGTGGATAAACACTTGTGATTGGACTATTCCTAAATTTTATAAAATAAAAACATTGCAAATAAAAATATCATAAACCAAAAACTGATATTATGTACCATCTTTCCGTACGAATAACGTGATAAAACTGTCAGGAAATTAGAAAATACTTCGAAGAAAAACAACAACACAATATGTTTGTGGTAAAATAAAACATTTACGACATTTAGGGATGGTTGGTGTTAACTATACTAATATTAATTCATTCTTTCGCGGGTGTTACTTGCCGATTTTGATGAAATTTAGCACAGTGTTTGTTTTCTGCGTGACGTAAAAACCTTGAAAGGATTTATAAGGGTTAGAAACTAGGGGTAGAAAGTACGTTATCGAAAAATTTTAAACATTAACTAGTATTCTTTTTTAAAAATCTCTCCATTAATGTTGCATGGAGTAAATTATCTTTATTTTCTTTAAATAATAAAATAGATATAAGATATATAAATAAATATCTTTTAGAATGAGTTTAAGAGCAACAGACAGAAAGGACGGTTATATATCCCAAATATAGAAATCTAAATTGCTAATTTGATTTCTTTTTGTAAAATGTTATCTTTATTCGACACGTGGGGCAAAAGTTGAACGTATCAGTAACCGAGTCCTTATAAAGTGTGGGGTTATTTCAGTCGCTTCTAAAAAAAGTTTGCAATGAATTCACCGTGACATTATACAACTACTATCCATGTTAAATTTAACTTCTCCATCTAGTATATGTACATGTGGTGGCTACTTGGCAGATTTCAGTTTCAAAGCAACAGGAAGAAACAATGGCTCTAATCAATCTACTTAACATTCTAAACTTGCTACTAAACATTTTTAGTTTTATGAATATTCCCGACACGCCAGTGAATGAAGCAGAAGTGAGTTTGAAGGAAAGAATACAACGTATTTTAATGGAAAGTGTTTCAAATATTTGAAATTAGAAACCATGAAACATAGATACCGAAAAGTAACATCAACGAAACAATTAGATATATAGATGAGCCAAATATATTGAGGAAACTTAAAAATAAGAAAATACACGTAACTAATATTTTTACGTTTAGGTGTAGTTAAATATACATATGAATTATAATTATAATTAAAATCTCCTATAATTACACGATTAAATGTAATGTATAACAAACTGTTAAACCTGTAGAAATAAAAAATACTAAATAAAATAAATATATTTAAATTGTGTATATTTGTCTACTTTAATTGTCTATTGTCTATAGTATATTGTGTTTAAATATATTTATATAAAATAAATATATTTAAACTGTCACTTCTAAAATTAAATCTTTTGAATAAAATCCTGCTAAAATAGGTAAAACTCATAAGCTAAAGGTGTTAAATTAATTAATTCACCTATATACCGAATGTTCTAACAATTACCTACATTGTGAATTATACATCCTGCACATATATGAGTAAATAGTGTTGCCTTAAATGCAGCAATGAGTTAATAAATGAAAAAGTGCCAAATTGTATTCTCCTAATGCTAAAATTCTTATTATTAATCCTGATTGCCTTAAAGGTGATAATGCAACAATTTTTTCCAAATCAAATTCAAAATTAGCACCTAAACCTGCTATAAATATCGTCATTCTTCCAATAAATAATAAAAATATTCCCACTTAAAGCAACATTAAACCGCACTAAAAGGTACATTTCGGCAGTTACTAAATTTGATGAATGAACTAAAGAGGAAACAAGACAATAGAAATGGAAAATAGAATTTAAGCAGATTTAGTTATAGCTGCTGATAAAATTAGTATTCTAATAATATTTAAATTATCTTGATTAACATAACTAATATATGAATAATAATTAACTACCATAATTTAATATTCATGTAATTGCTACTAATAAAGGTACATCTCCAATTCGGTTTATTAAAGGTGTAATTATACCAGCACTATAAGATTTAATATTTTGATAATAAATTACTAAACAATATGAAACTAAATCTAATCCATCTCAACCTAATAAAATTCTAATTAAATGTGGTCTAATAATTAATAATATTTAGATAGAACAAATATACCTATATACCTATAACCTAAAATTATTGAAAACTGAAAATTGAAATTATTGAAGATATTTTTATGCTTTAGAAGGAGCTTTGCAAATAAAATGTCCCTTGTCTCCGCTGCCCTTGGTATGAAGGCTCTTGTACCTGCCTCAGAGACAGGCAACAAAATGTTTCTGTCTTTTGTCGCCGTCGCTCTCGGTGAGGAGCCAGCATAAGTAGTTTAATTATTGCCACATTAGACTAATTAAAACAATACTTTACATACAAGCTAACTATTATATACTCTGGTCACAATAAGGGTTTCGTAAAAATTGTACATATGGTTGAGGTACTTAACCTAATAATTGTTTGACTTTTTTATAACTTTTTCTAACAAAATATATGTTTGTAATCTACATAAAATTGTGAGTAAAAAACTATAAGGATAGTACATGCTTAAAATTAACAGTTCTCTAGTTATAAGCATAGTTGATAAAAATACAGTCCTGTAGAGCAAGAGGGTATTTCGTTCTTAATTTTGGGCATTGCTCCCTTTAGAAAAAAATGTTTCGAATAAAGGTTGTATGACATCGAACTCTTCACAATTTGAAATAGCTTTCGAATATACTGGGTGTTCGGTTTATTCTGAAAACTATCCAATTTCCGATTTTTCTTTGCTTATAAGACTCGAGGGCCACTTTAATTATTGTTTGGGTGTTATTACACATGTTTGGAAAAAGATGGCAGGTGCGAAAGAAATTTTTTTTTACAATTTTTTTCTTATATTTAAACCAGGGGCAAGGTAAGAGAAAGTCATGTGCAATGTACATCTTCCAGTTTCATTATAAGTTGAGTGTTTTTAAATTCATTATATTAATAGTAGACCTGTACATTACGTCCAATGCCATAAAGAATCGTAAAAGCCATTTCAAATGGAAAAAATATACATTTGAGTGGATTGTGTATTTGGTAGTACATTGGATGGAAGATAGATAAAAAATATAGACGTAAACCGTGTAAGTGATATAAAAACTGATCAGCCGGTTTCTAGCACGACACAGCCGAAGGCCAACGGGCTGCATGGATTGCAGTTTGTTGTGCTCGCTTCCAAATGTGAAATTCAAGGTGATGCCGGAAGGTGAGACTGAGAGTTTTGATCTGGCGGATAACGCGTACATATTCCTCTTCTAAAACAGATGCGCTACATTTATGTGAAGAGAAATATAAAAGAAATGCTGGACGAAATATAACAATTAGGAAAAGAACAAAAGGAATGTCATGAGAAGATCAAAGTATATATAGAAGGGATTAGTATGAAAGAGAAGTGGAAAAAATTAAGAATTGCTTCTGAGATAAAATTGGGAAAATAGAAAAGCATTTGCCATAGCAAATGTGAATAAAAAAGGAAAGTCTTAAATAACAGGAGAACCAATATATTAATATTGGTATAATGTACACTTCGTATATTAAATTTATTATAAGCTTTT
The DNA here is from genome assembly GCA_033557675.1 of Coptodactyla brooksi. Lineage (NCBI taxonomy): Eukaryota > Metazoa > Arthropoda > Insecta > Coleoptera > Scarabaeidae > Coptodactyla > Coptodactyla brooksi. The sequence continues at coordinate 2,632 of JAWQRM010000688.1, read as the reverse complement.
CCGGACATACAGTACACCAAAACGAAATTAAATGTCTTTAAGAAACTGTTAACTAATTAGGTAAACACGTGAAGGTCATACATCCACGTCAACCTGTTATTTTAACATTATACAGAGATGGGACACTTGGTAAATCTGGACACCATCTAATATGGACTTCGTTAAAGAATATTACATAAGCTATTCTATACAAGTGAAACGAAAAAATTATCGCTAGTTGAAATTCCTCAACACTGTGCAGCGCTAAATAGATGTCAAACACAGCAATGTGAATCAAATAGATGATTCAGCCATTTTATAAAGCCTCAAATTGTAAACACAAGTCTACAATTAGATAAAAATTGCTGCGCTTTTGTACTTATACATTTTAATATTATGATATTAAAATAATTTTGTAACAAGCACATTATACGTCCACTGTGATTTGTGCTTTTTTACAGTATCATCTGCTGTACAATTCGACGAAAATCGCTGTAATTTTGTAGTGGTCTACAATAAATAGAATAAAACAATAATACTATGATATTAGAATAATTTCTGCTTTTCTATGGTATCATGTACTATACTTAGACATTATACTATCGTATCATTTCCATTTTCAATAATAAGTTCTTTTTGTTTCAATAAAAGTTAAAATGTTAATTTGCGGAAAAACGGCATTCTTTTTAATGCAGAATCTATTAATTTATATTAATGAACTAGTTCTGGGCGACCTTCTCCAGTTACCTTACAATTTCTTTCCATTGCAGTTTCTCTCGCACATAACTGAATTGTAAGAGGAAATAAAATACATAATGTAATAAAGTTACTCTGTATACGTGTTATCCTGTATGGGTATTCTGTTGATCACTCATATCAGAAATGATACAACCAAATAGAAAAAAGCAACAATAACATGTTATTATGTATTAATATTGCCTAAAAATAAGATGAATTGAATTGCACATTGACCCAATCATGACAATCATGAAAACATTATAAACGGATAATTCGGGAATTTCTATTAATCGACTGTTCATATTAGTATTTTCTTAGTAGTAATATTATCTACAAAAGAAACAAACAGAATACTGATAAATATAGATCAATGTGCAGCAAGTAAGGACCGAGGACGATTTCAAGTGATTATTATGAGGAGAAATTATGTTATTTTTCCACGGAGGATCTATTAATTTATATTAATAACAATTAAGCAATTCCGTACGACCTTCTGATCCGCCGCAGCCGCCTAACCTCTTTCCATTACGGTTTCTCTGGCATATAAACGAATTGTAACCGTTAAGTGCAGACATATCATGTGCAGTGTCGCGCGGGTTCAGCTTAGTTCGCTTAAAATTTGCGAAAATTGAATAAAAAGGAAAATTTCGAGTGTAGTTTATTTTAGTTTCAATATTCGTTTTTGATAAGGGATTAGAATCGCACACATTAATCTAAGTAAATAACATAGATGTCGTGAAGTGAATCGTTAGTTACTCTTCACAAACTGTAAGTGAAACACTTAGCGAAATGTTGGACGAAGCCGTGAACATTAAATTTGAAAATGTGACGTATCCGGTATTAAACCAATCCTCAGGTATGCTTATTAATTATTTTAATGCGCATCAAAATATTAAATATTTTTCAGAAGCAAATAATCATCAAATTTTTACAATTTTAAATGGTATACCAAACATGTTAACACGCTATCAAATCATGCTCTGACTTCTAGTTACATTAGTTAAAAATGTTTAACAGTTCTCAATATTTTAATACGTTGCGGTAATTAAATTAGTTAATTTTCAATATCGTTTTGAATCTCAACATATGTTTCGGTTTATATTATCTTTTTTGGGAGAATGGAAATTCTCCTGAAGTTTTATGCTTTCTGCTTTTTATGTTTTTGTATATTTTAGTTAGCCTTTTGTCGTTGAAGTTAATTTTCTTCAACTCCTTTCTTACATTTGTCCCAGTTCCTGGTTTAAATCTCAATTTCCTCCATTTCCATTCCCTCTCATTTTTCCAACTCTTGGATATTGTCTTCCATTTCTTCTCGCTTCCATTATTATTATTAAAATTGGTCTTTCCATTGCCATTCCTTTTACGTGTCCAAACCACTGCAAAATCTCAGATTTTCTCACGGATCTTACTTCTTTTCGCTATCTGGTCCATAAGTACAATGCAAACCAGCTGACTTACTACTCCCATAACTTTCCTGTGCCTTTTGGGTAAACAAACACTATCAAACATTACATTATCATGATAGACATTATCAAACTTTACAGTCAGAAATGCCATCAAAACTTCTGTGTACTCTTTCAACACCTTTTTTACATTGTTCATTTTGTTACCGCTTATAACCAGCGTGTAAGATATTTGTTAATATTAAATAATCATAATAATAATACTCTTGTGGTCTGTTCAGAATTTTTATATTCAGCTTTACCGGTTTCGGCCCTTTACTGTCATCTTCAGAAGTTCTATAATAATGACAAGTATAACGATGTTAAAATGTGTGCATATTATACAATTCATACATATATATATATATATATATATATATATATATATATATATAAAGATATAACACAGCGGGAAAGAAAGAGCTATATATATAGAAAAGTGTAGAGGGAAAAACTCTCAAAATGTCGCAAGA
>JAWQRM010000687.1:0-20427 GCA_033557675.1 Coptodactyla brooksi | reverse complement strand
GTATATTTAATTTAAATTAAATAATTTAATAATTCTATTTAATTTAATGAAATAATACGAATTATTATTAAATTAATAAATTAAGTTAAAAAAAATTATTAAATTATTTAACTAAAATTAAATATAGTAATAACTGAAGTTTCTATAATGAATTTTATTTTATTAGAAATTGTTAATGTATTTAGTACTAAAATTAATTAACTATAAGAAAATGGTTGAAAAGTAGATATTATTAACCACAGTAAATAATTATGCCGGATTATTGTAAAAGATTTATTGACTAAATATAATAACAATAAATAAATAAATATAAATAAAATTCACGTTAGATATTAATACCCATTATAGTTTCCAAATAGTTAAATTATAAATTCAATAATCCTATAACTAAATCATTTGAAGCTAAGAACTATATAGATTTTATAAACAAAATTTAAAAAGAAAATATTAAACACCACTTTAATTTGAATAGTTTCAAAAATATTATTTTAATAAATATTTGTTAAAGATTTATTGATTAAAAATAAATTTGAAGTAGAAAAGGTATAATACATAAACAAAGCTAAATTTTTCACGGGTCCCAATTATTTAAACTGTAATGGTAAATATTTAGAATAAACAGCAGGGACAGCAATTCCTAGCTATTTTTTTTGGGTAATTTTGGAATAAAACTTTAGCTTTAATATCTCAAAAACTAAATTAATTTAAAGTGAATAAATGAGAGCTAGGAAATTAAGAAATAATTATTAAGAAATTTATTTTTTTTTAATTAAATAATTCGTATTATTTTATTAAATTAAATATAATTATTAAATTATTTAATTTAAATTAAATATAGTAATAACTTAAATTTCTTCTATTGAATTTTATTTCATTAGAAATTGTTAATATATTTAGTACTAAAATTAATTAACTATAAGAAAATGGTTGATAAGTAGATATTATTATTTATAAAAAAATGTTTTATATAGGAATTCAAAAATAATTAGGCAATTTTTTGATTTTTAAAGGTTGATTTTTGTTGTTTTAAAATTTAAATTTATTAATAAAATAATTTAAAGAGAAGGAGATTTTTTAAATTCTATTTTATTTTATTAGAAATTGATTACTTGCTCAGATGGGTCCTCAATTGATTTTTGATTGCCCTGATTAGTCATTAGATTAGATTAGTCATTAGAGTGAACCTTTCCAAGATTTCCAAATTTTTCTTTTTGGTAAGATTATATGTCACAGGGCGAAGGACATATTCAAATTTAATGGGGACGTTGCTTTATGATGTTAAATAGAATGCGCCTTGAATAAATGATGACCTAATTCAGTCAAGCCTCCCCGTGGTCGATTTTATTGCGCATTAGCTCCACCTTAGTGTCTACATCGTATTAAATAATTACGATATAATCGCGATCGATTATAATATAATAATAAAATATAATAATTGCTTGATTATTTTTCAATTCTTATATAAAACATTTTTTTATAAATAACATTACCTACTTTTCCACAATTTTCCTATAGTCAATTAATTTTAGTACTAAATACATTAACAATTTCTAGTAAAATAAAATTCGATATAGAAAATTAAGTTGTCACTATATTCAATTTAAATTTTTTATTGCAAAAAAGGTAAAATTGCTGTTGTCGATGTGTATGGTGAAGGTGTATTGACAGGATGGTAGTTTTGCAAACTGGTTTGCAAAATTTTTTGCAGAAGTTTGCAAAAACTTTTGCCAAGTTTGCAAAACTTTGGGCAAGTTTGCAAAACTTTGGGCAAGTTTGCAAAATTTTTGGGGGCTTCCTCCAAAATTTTTGGGAGAGTACCATGATGAATCCAAAGATGATCATGATATGTAATGACATGAAAGAACGAAATTACTTTCCGAACAACCTAACAGTGAACTGATGATTTCCTTTTGTCTTCCAGGTGAACTAAAGCTAAAGCGTCCAATCCAAGATCTCCTGTCAACTGTTGGCTCCACCTCGCCTTTGCTCATAACAGTACGTGCAAAAGAGATGCGGAGGAACCAAAATGACGCTCCATCCCAGTCTGGAGACGTCCAATTGGCTTTACTGCCTCCAACGCCGCCAAATTCGAAGGACACACCTCCAAAATTCACCTCTTCAGAATACACTGCCAATTTGCCGGAAAATTCACCTGCAGGCACCACTTTGTCTTTGAGAAATCCATCGTTGACGATCCCTCCGGGCACTGTGTACATTTTGGAGCTGATCAACGACAATTCCACGTTCGAGATAAGTCCAAATGTGGTCACTGAGCCAACTTCGTTCCAAGTTAGCGTTAAAAATAATAGTCTGTTGGATTACGAAGCCAGAAAGTCTGTGGACTTTCAGATTTCGGCCAGAAAATTCGATTCCAAAACATCGTCAGCAACCTCTCGCGTTCTGGTCAAGTTGACGGACGTCGATGACGACAAACCCACGTTCAGAATGGAGGAGTGGTCTGCAGAATTAGCTGAAGACGCCTCGTATGGAACTAGCGTCTTAAAAATTGAAGCATACAGCAATGGAGGAGTCGAATACGACTTGGAGGGGAAGTACAGTGATGCCTTCAGCCTAAATGGAAACACGGGAGTCATTACTTTGGTTAACCCGAAAATGATTCACTCCGAAACAGAAGATACCATCAGATTGACGGTTGAAGCTAAGTCGAAATTGTCCAAGACGACTTCAAAGGCCAACGTCACCATTAAGGTGGTGGACGTCAACGACCACGCGCCCAAATTCGAAAGAAATCCTTACGAATTCATCGTGGATGACGATAGGAGTAAGTTTACCATTCCTGCTTATATCAGAGCCACCGATTCTGACAGCACCACTCCGAATAACGAGGTCAAGTATGAAATGATTCGACCAAACGAAAATTTAACTTTGAATCGTGACACGGGGGAGTTAAAAGTAGTTAACATTTGGTCTGCACGTGGTATGGTGGCGTTTGATGCGAGAGCATACGACGGGGGAATCCCCAGACTGTCAGACATGACGGAAATCAGGATATACCCACCAGAAAGCAAATTTAGACAGATGGTGTTTGTGGTTCCCGGCCTGCATCCCAACAGGCAAGAGGTGGAGAGGACATTGAGCGCCATCGTTGGTCAAAAAGTGAAAATCGATGACATAAGGCCTTATAGTGAACGCGATGGTGTGGCCAGTGATGTTGGTGAAGCAGAAAGGTAAAGCAACAGCATAAAAGTTCTGATCTTTGGTGGCAAAAAACAGATCTAAGTTATTTTTGACAGTTTCATTTGTAGTAGAAGTTTTGCCGTCCAAAAAAAATTGTAGAGACCGAAACGAGTAATAATCGGAAGGTATAATACATCCCATCCAAGCTCTAAAAGCTTTTGGCGAGGTACCAAACTGGTATGTGATCTCGCATCATCTTGGATCATGCAATTTGTCCAGTTGATGATAGCACACTTTAGAATTGATCGTGGTATTCTGCCAAAAATTTTGGAAAGAGCTTCCGAAAATTTTGCAAACTTTTGCAAAACATTTTGCAAATTTGCAAAAGATTTTGCAAACTTTTGCAAAACATTTTGCAAATTTTTGCAAGACATTTTGCAAACCAGTCTGCAAAAAATCATGCAATTTATTTGTCCAGTCGGTGACAGTGCTTTATTGAATCGATGTGGTATTTTTCCAAACATTTTTAAAAGAGCCCTCAAAAGTTTTGCATACTTGCAAAAAATTTTGCACAAAATTTTGCAAACTTTCGCAAAAAATCTTGCAAACCAGTTTGCAAAAAATCTAGCAATTTTTCGAGTTGATGACAGCACACTTTAGAATTGATCAATTTGATACTTACATTGTCACATAATAAGGGTTTTAATAATTCTGTTTGAAGACCGCACATATACCTTTGCTTTCTTCTAATGCTTTTGGAAATTCCAACACACTTTTTGAAATTCGAAAAAATTGATTTTAAATTTTGTATTTCTGATTCTATAGACTTGTCTTTTATGATTTCTAATTCTAACCAATTAAGTTTTAATTGAGTTTTTTTAATTAAATATCAAGTTAAACTTTAACTCCATTAATATTTCTATTATCACAAAACTATATGCTAGTTAGAATATATATATATATATCCTAACAAGCATACAGTTTTGTTTTCATTCTCCTGAAGAAGGTTTAGTAGATAAGCTCAAAACATATGTCAAGCATTAACCAAAAAGAAGACATCATGAAAAAGTGGTATTTAAATGTAAATACCATTGAAAAATGTAGTTGGAGATTGCAGGCTTTATTTTAAAATAGCTTAGTTTCTAAATAAAAAACTCGGGTCGGGTTGGGTAATGGCACAAAAAAATCCCAATGCATCTCATGCGGCAGCAAGCAAATAAAAAACTGGAAAGCTACAAAAGAAAAAACACCCATAACTTTTCTTTTAGTACAAGGATAAAATTTTACATTTTACGTCTGTATTTTTCGTAGAATTTCATTTCTGTCAAACGTCTCTTTGACAGAAATGAAACTCTTCTCTTTATAACATTTTGTCAATTTTATTCTGATCAATTTATAAATTTAATTATTTACTCGACATCCATTATAAAGATAGGCGACTTTAATTCTAAAGTTTATAACTAAAGCAATAACTAAAGCAAGCATAACTAAAGCAAGCCTTTTACATGTGACATTCTCTTATGTGGCATTTATTTCCTATTCATAGCACCCCTGAGGATGATAAAATACGTTAAAGCCACTGAATATTATTATTACCCCCAAAAGCTTACCTTTTTAAATATAAACATGAATACGAAAAGAGTGTTGTTGTGGTGAAATGTTGGTTTTAATAAACAGTTATGTTGAAAATGCCACCAAAGAGCAAAAATTTTATCATCAAACATGAAGGAAAACACAGACTTGATTAGGCAAAAAGAAAAATGGGACATTACAGTTCCAAAAAGTAAACAGTTCCAAACAGTCTTAAAAAGTAATAGTTACAAAAACTACTCTAAAGTAAAAAGTAACAGTTTCTAAAAAGTAACAGTTTCAGAAAGTAACAGTTTGAAAAACTAACAGTTCCAAAACGATAAGTTTCAAAAAAGTAACAATTCCAGAAAAGTAACAGTTCCAAAAAAGTGACAGTTTCAAAAAAGTAACAGGTCCAAAAATAACAGTTCCAAAAAAGTAACAGTTCCAAAAAAGTAACAGTTCCAAAAAAGTAACAATTCCAAAAAAGTAACAGTTCAAAAAAAATAACAATTCTAAAAAAGTAACAGTTCCAAGAAACTAACAGTTCCAGGAAAGTAACAGTTTCTAAAAAAGTAACAGTTCCAAAAAAGTAACAGTTCCAAAAAAACGTAACAGTTTCAAAAAAGTAACAGTCCCCAAAAAAGTCACCTTCCCAAAAAGTAATATTTCTTAAAAAGTATAATTTCCAACAAGTGAAGAATATTGTATAGGCTACTGGGAGTCACTTATATATCAAGCTGACAATTTAACGATTTTGTTTAACAATTTGGCGATCTTGTTTAACAATTTAATGATTTGCTCCTTTGATAATTAATAATCGATCCAGCAAAAAGGTAACCATTATATGTTTTATGCTTTGACATAAACTTTTTATTACAGGCAAAGTCAAAATTTAATATCCTATACTATATAATACAACATAACGTGTATAATAAAATTCCGAGGAATTTTTGAGAAAGAATTCTGTAAGAAAACTAAGAATTCCATAGTTTTAGAATTAGGTACTCGCAAGGAGATGTCCATAGTTTTAGAATTTTTATAGTTCATTCGATAGGGGAGGTGTAGGGTACAAAGAGTGTAAGAGGGTTTGGGTGAATGGGCCTTCGTTTCTGAGAAATTTACGTGCAAAGTTGAGCATTCCACCAGCTCTCTGGTAAGTATCTTTAATGGGTTTCAGTAAACGTGAATCGTTGTGGCTGAATAGCTTGAGACGCGCGCTCTGTATTTCGTTGCCTGGCGCGAGTCAGCTCGGGACCACCTACGGCGTCAATTTTTTTTTTATTTTTTATTTTTCACCAATTTTCTTTCACTATCAAATACTAATATACAGGGCATCCCAAAACTGAACGTCAAGCGGGGAACAGGCGAGAGTGCAATATATGTCCGTTCTATTAAAATTAAAGAAAAAAAATTATGTCGCTTAGTTTTCGAGATATAGCATATTATTGAAAATGTTGAAAATCGACACCCTAGACTACGTTTTTAGGTGCTGTGATAGCAAATTTGCAAAATTTTTAATGGTTATTTTTGTATCGTAATCCCAAATAACTCTGCTACAAATCGCAGCCATAAATAAAACAAGAAAAGTTACAGTTAATTTAAAAAATAATAATTTAATGAGTCCTGATGAACTTTGTGATTTACAAAGTGGGCCAATTTCAAATTAATTTTTATTACAAAGTAATAATACTAGCGGCTGCTCAAGATTCGATTTACCTGCGCAAGACAGATATTGACGCATACATGAGTGCGAGTGAGACAGATAGCGACGCCTATTTTTTTAAATTTTAATAAAAATAAAAAAAAATAATTTTAATAAAAATTAAAAAAAAAATTATATAATGAAATAAAATAAAATTAATGAAAGCGATAACTGCAGCTCTAAAAAATAAAAAAAAAGTTGACGCCATACGTGGTCTCGAACTGACTCGCGCCAGGTAACAAAATACAAAGTGCGCGTCTTAAACTGCTCAGCAATTTTTCTTATTTCCATTATATTTAGAATGGGGATAAAACATGTTTTGTACAGGATGGATTAGGTAAAAGGACAAGGATGGTGCAGGATGGATTAGGTAATGGATTAGGTAATAATAAAACCCAACTAGTTTGAATAGTACTAAAAAGTAATTACGGTAGGAGTTAGAGATATAAGTATTCTCGAATCCTTCTGTTTCGCAGGAGCATCATCGTCGCGTCAGTCCCGAACAGTTCGGAGACCGTCGTGGACGTCCGGGAGGTGCAACGCATCCTGGATCAACGTACCGCGATCCAAAAGGAGCCGACGATAGAAAAGGCCCAGGGGCCAAGTTTGTGGTGGATCTTCTGGCTGATACTGATCCTGGCGCTGATAGCAGCGCTGGTAGCGATGCTGTGCTGCATCTGCGAGTGCTGCCCCTGGTACGTCCCCCCCCAAAAACGATTCAGGAAGTCCCAGTCGGTGGACGGCACCAAGTTGGTCATCGAGAATCCCGGCCCGGGCACCGAGAGCAAGTCCGTGCAGGTGGCGGAGTGGTTCGGGAGGAGGGAAGCTTGGAGCCCGGAAGTTCCCCATCACGTCGACGTGGACGCGGAGTCCATCCGAAGGCACGAGGTCGAGAGGGGTTCCGACAGGATGGAACGTCAAAGGAAGCGCCAGAGGCAGGCGGTGGACAACGCGGAAATCCCCAGGGACCAGTTGTACATCAGGGAAGGGAACGCGGACATTCTGCGCCTGATCACGAGAGGAAACGAACAACAGAGGCCGATAACTTTGGTCCAAGAGCAACCGTACGTGATCGACAGCGGAAAGGACATCCTGCTGAGGAGGTTTATCGACCAGCAGCAGGAGGAGGCGCACAGGTCCAACCTGAACATAGCGGCGAAGCTCCAATCGGAAAACGAAGTTTTGGAGCAGTCCCTGAGGACTCAGAACGCCCTGCTGAGGCAGATCCTGGCCGATCGCGAAAGGGAAATCAGGCTGGAGACGCAATCCTTACCCGCAGGCACCCAAACGGATCACGACGTCGAAACCCAAACGGAACCTCTCTTCCTGAGACCTCCCAAAAGGAAAACCCGTTCCGATAACGAATTCAGCGACGTCTCCGACGAGGAAGCGTCGAAGCACAGGAGGAGGAGGACCAGGACGCTACCCTTGAGGCGAAAAATCACGACACCCATACTGGAGGAATCGGAGACCAACCTCGAAGCGGAGAAGATGCAAAAAACGGACGGCAGGAGGTTGAGCTTGGGCCACACGAGGACCAGCCTCCTGAGGAAGAAACAGGCGGAGGCTAAGTCGAAATCAGGTTTGAGAAGGGAAGTGCTAAAAGAGATATCTGCCTCGTTGCTTCAGAGCGAAGCCGGCAGCGACAGCGAGACTTACGTGAAAGACTCTTCCTTTTCTGATGACAGCCTGGAGGACGATACCCGTTCCAGACGGATTTATTACAAGAGGCAACACTCCGAGAGCAGCAAATCTGATTCTCAGATAAAACCCATCAGGTACCGTTCGCAAACCGACCTCAGAGACAAACAGCTCACCGAGAAAACCAACAGGTCCCAAAGCCAAACAGACTTAAGCAAGAAACGCAAACCGAACGCCAGCAAAAACCAGGGTGGTTCCTCAGCAAGGTACATGGAGTGGTACAAGAAAGCAAAGAAAGGTAAAGACACTGCTTCGGAAAAAAGCAGCACCTCCACCAAAGTCACGAAGAAAGTTGTTGCGAGCGAGACAACCACCAGATCTGGCGATAGAAAATCGACTGCCAACGGCCCCGACCATCCCTTGATACAGCACTCGAAGCACCGTTTTGAAATAATGTACCCAGCGAGGAGAATAGACGATGACGTCGATTCCGGAATCGCCTTGACCAGACCTGCGGCTGCCCAGAAGAAAAGCATATTCACCATTGCTTACGATGACATGCAGACCAGGCGTATTCAGCAAGAAAGTGTCTCACCACCCTTGTAAAACTTTGGAAACCTTAGTGTTTTTGGATTTGAATTCTTTTTTAAAACAGATAATGTAATATTGTAAATAAAAGAAGCATAATAATAGTGACGAACCTTTATTGTCCTGCAGACATCCAGTTACAAGAAAATACATAGGTTCTGGTTCAGATCCCCCACTTTCCCTCCACTCCCCCCACTTCCCCTCACTTTCCCCCACCTCCTTTCATTTCAAATTACACAGAGCTTAATCAACTGACACATGATTTCAATTATGTCAGTTTTGACAATTAAGAAGGGTTAAATATCAATTACTGTTAGTGACGTTTTGATTCCTACTCATAGATGGCGCTCATTTCTTAACTGTCAGTTTTGACAGTTCATAAAGATTAACTACCAATCAAATGACATTTTAATTCGTATTTGGAATTTAGAATAATAGAAAGTCTTATGAATTGATTTAAGACTAATATTTAGTTATTTATCTTCAGTTATAACATAAACCTTAAATGTAGCTACTCAAAATTAATATAAATTACATAGATTTCAATTACCTGTCACTTTTGACATTATATAAAAATTGACAATCAATGACTCTTAATGAAATTTTAATTCACATTCATGGACGGGTTTCATTTGTTAACTGTCAGTTTTGACAGTTCATAAATATTTTGATTACTTTTAATTAAATTTCAATTTGTATTCATAGATGGCTCTCATTTCTTAACTGTCAGTTTTGACAGTTTATAAAAGTCAACTGTCGATGAAAAGTTGTTTTGATAATGGTTTCTAATGACATTTTAATTCGCATTTACAATTTAAGGTAATAGAAAGTCTTATGAATTGATTTAACACTAATATTTTTTTATTTATCTTTAGTATAACCTATATCTTAGATGCAGCTACTCAAAATTAATACAAATTACACAGAATTTAATCGACTGCCAAATGATTTCAATTATCTGTCAGTTTTGACAGTTAATAAAGGTTAAATATCAATTAGTGTTAGTGACGTTTTAATTCGTATTCATAGATGGCTCTCATTTCTTAACTGTCAATTTTGACAGTTAATAAAAATTAACTATGAATTAAAAGTCGTTGATAATGACTTTTAATTACATTTAGAATTTAAGATAATAGAAAGTCTTATGAATTGATTTAACACTAATATTTATTTATTTACCTTTAATAACAATCTATATATTTGATGTAGCTACTTAAATTAATACAAATTAAATAGATTTCGATTAACTGAGAAATGATTTCAATTACCTGTCAGTTTTGACAGTTAGTAAAGGTTAATTGTCAATAACTTTTAGCGACATTTTAATTTGCATTCATAGATGGCTCTCATTTATTAACTGTCGGTTATGACAGTTGACAAATTTAACTGTCAATGACTATTGGTGACATTTTCAGCCTCAATGAAAAGACATTGATAATAGTTATTACTGACATTTTAATTGACAGTTCAATGTAGTGCAATTCATTGTACTACATATAATTCTGAGGGATTTTCGAAGAAATACTTTAGGTTTACAAATTAGAATTTGAAGTATAAATCAGCTGACAAGTGATTTCACTTACCTGTCAGTTTTGAAGGTCAATAAAGGTTAATTTTCATTTATATGAATGAAAAGTATTTCATTGACACTTACTGAAAAACACACATGATAAAACAATATTGTAACCATTAAAAACGAATTTGAAGAAGGAGTTTCAAAAAGTTAGATATAAGAAAAAATAAGATTATTTTCTTTTTTCATTATTACAAAAATGTAGCAATTAGAAATAATTGAATTTTCTCTGCAAATTATTAGTGGGTTAAACTTGTAAACTTTGGATAAGATTGCAGTAAGCAAGATTCGAAATGTCTACTTTATTTGATGTATTCTTTTAAAATTCTATGAAAATATATAAAATAAAACAGGAAATTCCATACCTTTCCTGTTTGGCATAGTTTTAATTACGAAAATGTGCATTTTATATTTTCTAGAGTACCTTAATTTATAATCATAGATGGCTCTCATTTATTAGCTGTCAGATTTGATAGTTAATAAAAAAAAACTGTCACTGAAAAGTTATTAACTCATTTGCTTAAAAATTCAGAATCAGTCTGTCGTATTTTCTGAATTATAGAAGTAATATTGGACACTTAAAACGCGATATTGAAAATTTCGAAACGTTCCTATTAAAAAGACTGTGTGTTACCACGTAAAATTGAAAGTTGATATCAGCCTAGGTATTCAAACAAGACCAATCTATAGTTATATAAACTGTGTAGATTGTTCGATGAAAGTTGTAACGTAAAATTGCTATTGGTATTAAAGTTCTGGTGCCTATTGGTATTAAATATCACAAAGCAGAATATTAGTCATTCTCTTTAAGCAACTAATTACAATCACTAAACAATTCAAATTGTACACTTGATACACTTATAAGTATCTAAACCATTTAATGGTGTCAAATTCGAACAATTAATAAAACCAATGAAATGAAGCAGCATCTGTTTACAGAAGAATATGAACTTTTTATTAGAGAAATTGCATTTTATTTTAATTTCTTTAGTATTTCTGTATTTAGTGAAATTTTATTGGGTTGTTGCAAAAATAATTTCGGTTTTTCTTCGTTGAAAGTTTTACCATTCAAGGATCGAAATAAATGGTAATCTGATGGTGCAAGGTGAAAGTTATATCGTAGATATGACATCACTTCCCTACTAAGCTTTAGTAATTTTTGGCAGGTCACTAAAGATGTGTTATGGTGAAACGAAATTTGCCAATTCTGGACGTTTCCTTTGATTGCTTCGTTTAATATCCCCAGTTATTTACGGTGCACATCTGAGTTAATCGTTTTGTTTCTTGGAAGCAGTTCAAGATACACAACACTCTTGTAATCTCGCCAAATATACAGCGTGATCTCTTTCTTATACAATTCATATTTTCATCTGTTTCGATTGACGTTATTGTAAACAATCCAGTTCATATCAAACTGCCTTTTAATTGATTGTTATCAGCTTCAGTTGGCCACCTTTGGATGAGAAATCTCCAGAACGAAGTTTGGTAAACCAATTCTGACATTAAGACATCAATACACCATAAACTTTGCATATCCTTTACGAGAATCGACAGTTTTCTTGTCGAAAATGTTGGTTTTTGCATTCCTTGTTAAATTCAACATCAAACTAATAAGATCTATGAATAAAATTACATGCAAGTTACTTCGAAAGCAAGATAAAAGAGGCTGCTAGAAAATGCCAAAAGAAATAAATCATTTCATTGGTAGAAGTCAACCAATGTGGGTCAAAACTATTCCAGTCTAGGGAATTAGATTCTTTAAATGCAACCTATAAATGCACATGTATAATTGAACAAAAGGAATAGGTACATGTGGTAAAATTAAAGAACTTATTTGTGGTAATAATATATGAAGTAGGTGATTAATTTTCATCAGTATTTTCAGAAAGCTTACGATGACATCTTTAAAAATTCTATTCCTGTGGTATAACCTTATAAGCCTGATCACTTTTTGCTTTTTGTTGTTCGATAAGTGGCGTGACATTCCCCAAGAAACCATCCAGAATTTGATTAAGAAGCTAATTAAAACTTACAGCTAGAGGTGATGCTACACGTTATTATTTTTTTTTTGTAAAATCCAATTTTAGTTCAATAGAATTTGTTTACTGCCTTTCTTCTGCACATTGCATTTTTAATTTATACTATTTCTTTCGAGAGACAATTCAATTCAGACACAATAACAAAGATTATGGGTAGTTTTTGTTTTGGTGCACCAATTTTGGGTAGGTAAATAATATTTTATTAACTAACACAATGTACTTTAGATCGACGACTGTAGCATGTTTTATCGACACAGTAGGATTGATGTACAAAAGAACATTTCGGTTCGAATGTATATTTACAGGAAATTTTTAAAAGATAAAACTGATTTTAAAATATAAAATGAGCAACGATGTTTACAACAGATATTATACTAGGAATTTTGAAATGGACTATTTCAGACTTTAGGTGTGTGTCAACTGAATTGTGCATAATTTCCAAAATTCGTCCGGAAAGGTTTGAAATTTTCCTGATCCTCGATGGTTACGTTGCTCTTAAACAAATTCCCAGGAGACTTGAAATTGCCAAAAGTGGAATCACATATACACTTATTTACGAAGGTAATTAATTCATAGATGTATGTTTTAATTCGCTGTTATCTTTTAAATAATTAAGTTGTACAGGTATCAAAGTAGTAACAAAAATACGATAGTGACAGAAAAACGAAAGGAAAATTGTTGATTTCGCTCTCTACAAAACAAACTTAGCGTCTGGCAGTGGAAAATGTTTGAACGCCAAAATGTAACGTCTAAACTTCAATGCAAATCTACTGTTGGAAATTCAAATTAAGATTTTGGAAGGGAAATTGTGTTACCCGTGGAAACAACAAATACGTCTGCAACATTGTTGTTCTGTGACGTCCGAATTAAAGTTAATTATAGACTGTACGTAAGCATAGTGACATTGTTGTTTACGAATTTTGTGACTTTGTATTTAAACAGGAAATTTTAGCAGGGGAATTTTTTTTACCCACTTTCTTGTCCTTATTTGGACAAAGGCTCTATATCACAGCATCATGATTATTGAAAGTTTTACCATTTAAGTATTTTAGATTTCTTGATCCACGGGCTGTAAGATGAATGTTGTGATTACAAGACGAAAAAGGCCATTAATTCCATTTGCAACAAAACTTTATGGATTGTCAAAAAGCAATAATGAAGTCCCTTTTTTATAAACAGGTTCCTATGAAAGGAACCTTTGTTTCGGAACAATAGGTCTTCTTAACATTGGGCTCAAAATATTCGGCAAAACATGTTCTAACCAGATGAGCTGTCATCCAGGCTTTACTATTCCACTTGCAGAAGTGGAATAACTAAAATTTTCACCTTAAGATAACCAACTTTAAATTCAGGCATTGAGTTTTCCTCCCCTAACTATGAAAGTCCTAGAAAGCAACTTCTCCCAATATAGAGCTGTATCTCGTGGCCTTTTCTTCATAGTCTTTCGTGTTTTCGCTTTGTCAATTGCTTTTCTCCATTCTCTTCTGTCTCCTTCGTATCAGTTTCCATTCTGTTGTTACTTTTAATTATAATTTTCGTTTCCAAGAGCATCAGTGGTTTCGCAATCCATCAGTGACCTGTATTCGTTTCCATTTGTTGTTCCCTTTGTTGTTTGCATTGTTGTTCTGATTATTTTTGTCTCAGGGACCTTCAAATTGCTCTTCCAATTACAAAAGAAAACCTTGTAACCTACTTGAATTTCTTTTTCGCTGACGTGTAGCTTTTTATTTGTTTCGTTTATCATAACTCCCACATATTTACATGTTATAAACTCTTCAAATGTATAGTATGTAATTTCTTGTGATAACAGTCTTATTTTGGGACGCACGTTGTTGTTATTTTTATTTTATCCATACCAGAAGACTTGTACTTCGTTTTACCTTCATTAATTACTATTTATTTTGGGTTTACTTCTATTTCTAAAAATTTGACAGCTCTACTAAGTTGCCTTGTCTGCTTTGTGGCAAAAGCAACATAAGCTTGCATCATAGTTTTGTTGATGGAATCCAGATTTTCGATTTATTTTTATTATTGCCTTTGACTGTACCAAATTATTGCATTTTACTTTTCTATAATTGTCTTTCCGTGTTCCTAATTTTGTTTGGAGTTGTTACGTTTCTTAAATCTTGAATTATCCCTTCTTTTCTTCCTTTTTAATATCTCCGTAACTTTCACATATAGTTTAATATATATCCTGCACCTTTCTTCTTTCTTCGGTCACTTTTGCTTTTGTCATTATTGCCAAAATAAACACAGAAAGTACTTAGGGACCAAAATCTTTTTTATTTCTATGTTATAAAGAACAATCTTCGATGGTAAATTACAATATTCACCAAAGGTGGGTGTAGATCAGCTTCACAGAAACGAAGATGGGTTTGTATTTATGCAGGAACTTCTGGACTGGTGCTTGTTCCAAGAAACGTACGGTCGAAATAAGGAACAAGCTTCGATTTAATTTAATCAACCCAAACATGAATGTTATGATTTTAAAATGTGTGGCACATATTTGTAAATAGAATTAGCGCCTTAGTGTTAATTGTATATGGATTTTAATCTTAACAGTTATTGAAAAATGTACATTATTATAAATGTATATTAGTAAATACCAAAATAACACTACTATATTGCACAGTTCTCTTGTCATTAAAAAAAAGTAAACGAATGTCAACTAAGATGTTATTAAAAGTAATTGACAACTTTTATTAACTGCCAAGACTGACATGTAATTGAAATTATTTCTCAGTTAATTGAAATCGATGTAATTTGCATTAATTTAAGTGGTTACATCTAAGATATATTCGCAAATCTAGAATATCTTTTAGAATATCCTTATTGGTGACTTTTCGTTAATAGTTAACTTTCATCAAACTGAAAATATTAACTTACGTCAGAATTGTATGCAGTACAATGCTGTGGATTAAAATATTACTAATAATTATTATCAATTGAGGCTGAACTGAAGGTTTACAAACTGTCAAAACTGACAGTTAAGAAATGGAGCAATCTATGAAAGGTTAATTGATAATTTTTTTTTTTTAATAAAAGAATGATATATTTTAATAACCCTTAGGGTAATTTAATACGAAACTCTGCTGAACATCTCCAAAATAAACAACAATTGCGCAAAATTCGCAAACGAAGCATTTTTCAGGTGTTAGTCAACCTGAAAGGTGTGGGCGGTTCGAATGACCCCAAGGAAACACGTTAGAGGTCAGCTTTGCTCTCGTTGAGTATAAGAAAGCGCGAGATTCATTCTGGCAAGTCGAATAATTCTGGCAGTACCAGCGTCAGTACGCGAAGCCACTTTCCATTTTTCAGTGTTTTTCAGCTCTGTGTAGAAGCTTCGAACATGCCCGGACCAAGCAAGCCCTTATGGCAGGTAAATATTTTATAAACAAAATATTTTTATATTTAATTTAACTTTCGACAAATTCAGTTTTATCTTAATTAAAAAGTATTGCACTTTCAGCATGTCATAAAATAATTAAGTCATTATTTTAATTGGTGTTCGGATTGCCAATTGATTTTTAATGCTTCGTTACTAATTGGTGTTACCAAATTTGGAGAATATCAAATTGATTCACTCTCTCGGGGGGGGCGTGAGTCACTCAGTTTGGGCCGGTTATTTTTAAACTGTTTACATTTTTGAATGTGCTACGTAAATGTGTCAGAAAGAAGCTAAAATTAAGTACGCAATGCGTGTGTTACTTTAACTTAATTCTCTTTAATTTCTTTTAACGAAATGGAATAACAAACATTGCCAGAAGGTGTTTTTTGAATTCTTTTATAAAGGAGCTATTGTTACAAAACTAAATCTAACTAACTAACAATCCATTTAATTTACCTATGACGTTAAATCGCTAATGAAAAAGTCTGCCGGAATGTTATCGAAAACTTTCCTCAAAATTTCGAGCATTATGTTTTCTATGGTATTTGTCAGTATCGGTTTCAGAGAATCCGCCAGGACCTGCCAATTTTCGTTCAAATACCTATTTGTAGACTCCTCTGAAATGAAATATTTAAACTTTTATTTCTTTCTCGTGTGTTTCTCTTACCTAACGCTTTTATGCCATCGAAAAGGTTTCCCATGTACAAACTAAGGCCACCTATGCTGAATTTCACGTGAATACCTGTAATCTTGAAGAAATGGAAACCGTCATGTTCTATTAAGTCTACGACGTTCTTCACTACAATGTCTAGTTTTTCTGTAACAAATAAATCGAGAATTAATAATTTAATATAGAGATAATTCGAAAAGTGTTGAGAACAAAACACTTGTTATAATAAATAATCTAATTTTTCTCGTCCAATGTTTAAAAGCCAGCCAGAGAAAGTTGTTATACATACTATTAACATTATTATCGTAGAAAACTAGGTGAATACATAATTCTTATGCATGTCCTGTAAGAAAACGTAACTACTTCATTATCATTAGTCTCTTATTTTATTTTAAATTCAAAATTGTGTTAAAAATAGATAAAAATATGCAGTCCTATTGTTTAATCAACATCCCACATAACAATACAAATGATTATATAAGAATCACCCTGTATAGTCTTAAAATGACGTCAATATTCGAAAAGAACAAAGCCAAAACTCTGATTTAGGAGTTTCTATTTCAATTTTTTGTGATCTTGTTGTAATTTTGGACGTTCCGTTTCACAATATATTTTAATCAACATTCTATTTAGTAATAATTATATAAGAATCACCCTGTGTATTCTTAAAATAATTAGTAATAAAAATAATTATGCAAGAAGTACCTTGTCTACTCTTAAAATAATGTCAGTGTTTGGAAAAATTTAAACCAATACTCTGATTTATGAGTTTTTGTAACCTTGTTGGTATTTTGGAAAATTCACTTCATAATCTATTTTAATCAATATCCTGTATAATAATAAAAATTATTATATAAGAAGCACTTTGTATGTTCTTAAAACAATGTCAATATTTGAAAAAATCAAATCAAAACTCTGATTATGAGTTTTTTGTTAGATTTTTTTGTAACCTTGTTGAAATTTTGGAAATTTTGCTTCATAATCTGTTTAAATCAATACCCTATATAATAATAATAATAATTATTATATAAGAAGCACCTTGTATATTCTTAAAATAATTTCAATATTTGAAAACATTCAAACCAAAACTCTGATTATGGGTTTTGCTCTGATTTTTTTTGCAACCTAGTTGGAATTTTGGAAATTTTACTTCATATTCTGTTTTAATCAATACCCTATATAATAATAAAAATAATTATATAAGAAGTACCTTGTCTATTCTTAAAATAATGTCAATATTTGAAAAAATTCAAACCAAAACTTTGTATATTCTTAAAATAATGTCAATATTTGAAAAAATCCAATCAAAACTCTGATTATGAGTTTTTTGTTTGATTTTTTTGTAACCTTGTTGAAATTTTGGCAATTTTACTTCATAATCTGTTTTAATCAATATTCTGTATAATAATAAGAATAATTATATAAGAAGTACCTTGTATATTCTTAAAATAATGTCAATATTTGAAAAAATTCAAACCAAAACTTTAATTTATGAATTTTGGTCTGAATTTTTTGTAACATTATTAGAATTTTGGAAATTTTACTTCACAATATGGTTTAATGAACACCTTATATACTAATTATAATAATTACATAAGAATCACTCTGGATATTCTTAAAATAACCTCAGTATTTGAAAAAATCAAAAACCAAAACTCTGATTATGAGTTCTGGTCTGATTTTTTGTAACCTTGTTGGTATTTTGGAAATTTTACTTCATAATCTGTTTAAATCAATACCCTATATAATAATAATAATAATAATTATATAAGAAGCACCTTGTATATTCTTAAAATATTGTCAGTATTTGAAAAAATTCAAACCAAAACCTTGATTTATGAGTTTTGGTCTGATTTTTTTGTAACCTAGTTGGAATTTTGAAAATTTTACTTCATAATCTGTTAAATCAATACCCTATATAATAATAATAAAAATAATTATATAAGAAACACCTTGTATATTCTTAAAATATTGTCAGTATTTGAAAAAATTCAAACCAAAACCTTGATTTATGAGTTTTGGTCTGATTTTTTTGTAACCTTGTTGGAATTTTGGAAATTTTATTACTTCATAATCTATTTTAATCAATATCCTATATAATAATAAAAATAATTATATAACAAGCACCTTGTATATTCTTAAAATAATGTCAATGTTTGAAAAAATTCAAACTATAACTTTGATTTATGAGTTTTGGTCTGATTTTTTTGTAACCTTGTTAGAATTTTGAAAATTCTACTCCACAATATGCTTTAATGAACACCTTATATACTAATTATAATAATTACATCAGAATCACCCTGCATATTCTTAGAATAACCTCAGTATTTGAAAAAATCAATAACCAAAACTCTGATTATGAGTTTTGGTTTGATTTTTTTCTAACCTTGTTGGAATTTTCTAAATTTTACTTCATAATCTATTTTAATCAATATCCTGTATAATAATAAAAATAATTATATAAGAAGCACCTTGTTTATTCTTAAAATAATGTCAATATTTGAAGAAATTCAAACCAAAACTCTGATTTATGAGTTTTTGTTTGATTTTTTTGTAATCCTGTTAGAATTTTGGAAATTTTGCTTCACAATTTGTTTTAATCGATACCCTATATAATAATAAAAATAATTATAAAAGAAACACCTTGTATATTCTTAAAATATTGTCAGTATTTGAAAAAATTCAAGCCAAAACTTTGATTTATTTGTTTTGGTTTGAATTTCTTGCAACTTTCTTAGAATTTTGGAAATTCTACTTGAATTCCAATACAATTACTGTATAATTAATTAAATATATTTCTAGCTGTTATACTTGCAATACAAGCTGTGCAATTAGTTTAATGTATTTACCAATTAAACATTTTGACTGGTACAAAGTACAAAAACATGTTTTTGTAAGTTAAAGAAAGCAAGTTACTTACTGGCATCGAACCAACAGGCACCGGATCCTCTCAATGGAATAAGCAGTATCCGTCCCTGAAGTTTATAGTTTCCATCAATTCTCAGTCGTGGCAAGTGCAATTCCGTGTAAAAATCGTGCGTTTTCGGGTCCACTTTGTTCAGCAGTATGTGGGTGTCCCCAAAACCCAAAACAGTAACGTTGGTCAATGATGCGTTCACATTCACAGGACCGGTGCCTTGTAATATCTAAAAAAATAAAATAAAATAAAATAAAATACGGAAAATTCTAAGTGCAACAGTTTATCATTTTGTATTATTCTGCTGGATGTTGCGAAATGTTGCGAAACGTGAAGGTCACATTCTACCCTCGCGTGAGACTTTTGCCAAAAACCTCCTGGCAATGTAATAATGAAAAAAAAAAGACTTAATGTTACACACACAGACATTATCTCGGTTCATAAAAACAAACACCGCTGCCAAATTTTTGTTGGTAATAACTAAGGTCATCTCTAAAATATCAAGGTTTTGTTATAGTTTGCTATTGAATTTCTTAATTAATTAATTTTATAACAAACATGTCAATGTTGTCTTATCTCAGTTTTTTCCACTATAATATTTTCTTTGCAACCTGTTGAGTGGATTCCAAATGGATGTAAACAATTTTCATATATTTTTCAATGGGTACAATTTCAATTTCAATTATTTCATCATCATTAGCACAAATATCTTTCGTGCCCAAAGCTTCTTCAAAACTGATTAATAATATTGACTTTGTAAGAGCAAAAGATGTTGACAATTCTTCAAAGAAAAAGGAACAAGATTTAAAAATATTAAATATGGCTTATTTCCATCATATTTCGAAAGGAGATGAAGCATATTTTGTACAGAATGGGTTAAATAAGCAAATGCAGCTTAATCTTTTAAAAAATATCATGATTGCCTATAAGTTGTGGAAATAACATTGATTTTGTGACAGCAAAAGATTATGCAACAAAGAACAAAGATGTAGGAATGTTAAATATAAAGATAAACCATGTTTTGGAATGAATGGATTAGAAAAAGATTGTTTGTTTGTTAAATTATAGTTAACTATAATTATACAGTCCATTTCCAATGGATTTGCAACTGATGTAAACTACTTTCATAAATTTTTCATTATAAAATTTATAGAATATGTAATTTTATAGAATATTAATTTATAGAATATGTACATTGA
>JAWQRM010000686.1:0-20433 GCA_033557675.1 Coptodactyla brooksi | reverse complement strand
GTCACTGTCAAATATCAAAATGAGAATAACAACCTATAAACCTACTTGGTCTTTCATGGAACAGTTAGGTTAAGGCAACATTATTATAAATTTTTTTTTGTTGTAAAATATGTAATCTAAAGACAGTATATCTTGGTGAGCTGTTCAACATAATCAACTATGAAGAAAAAGTTTTATGAAATAAAGAACTCTTGTTTAATGGTTGGTAATGTTGATCACTGTTAAATGTCAAAGTGAAAACAACATAACCTATAAACAACATAACCTATAACCTATAAACATAACCTATCTTGTCTTTCATGGAACGGTTAGGTTATGGCAACACTATTATTATAAATTTTCTTTCTTTTGTTGTTAAATATGTTTTCTAAAGACAACATATCTGGGAGAGTTGTTCAACAGAACGAACTATGAAGAAAAAATTGTTTTATGAAGTTATATTTAGAAAAAAAGCAAATTTTTTAATTTTCTTATTTAAAGTTGTTGGTCGCCATCAAATGTCTAAGTGAAAACAACATACTCTATAAACTTTGCGTTCAAGTGAGGTAACATTCCGCGCTTTCCGCTTAGCACATGGTTTTCAAAAATAAGAACAACGATGGGAGGATGAACGAGCTGATAATACAAGGGTTAATAAAAAATCTTTATTCATTCGTAATAATTTTGTTCACTTCAAAGTACGGGACTTTCAGATATGTCCAAGTCCCACGTGATCAAATGCAGATTCCTGTTCTAAGAATTTGTTCAGCGCAGTTCAGTAATATTGTAATATTTTTGTGTATGTCACTAAAAAGTAACTAGATTTAACAGTAAATTAATTTTGTTACACCACTGACTTGGTGTTTTATTTTAATCATTACCGTACTGCAAGTTTAGTTGCCTAATAAGCTGCGGTCACGTGGGACTTTGACATTTCTGAAAGGCCTGTGCAAGTCCAAGAAGTCAACTTTTGGAAATATTGAATTTTAGTAGCAACAGCTGGTGCTTACTTTCTTGAGTCCAACATCCTGTAATGAAGGCAGATTGTAATGACGATGAATGGAAAAAGATTATTCATCCGTGAATTGTCTGCACATTTGTCATTTCCATTTGCCTTCTCCAAGAAGAGTTCTTGCATAGTTCCCACTTTAAAGCAAAGAAATTTATTGCGTTTCAAAATGTACTGTCATTTGACTGGGATAAGCGCAGAGATCTCAGCTTTCGTAAACCCTCTTTCAAGTTTCAGTTAGGCTCTTGGGATTTATGAATCTTCACTTAGTGATTCTTCTGCTACATCTCACAAGTAGGTTGCTACATCTCACATAAAACAGTTCAACAACCATTTTATATTATAAATAAATCTACCGGTTAACCAAGTTTTTTTTATTTGCGGTTTAATTGGTTGTTTAAGCATATTCTTATTTTGTATCAGTATGAGGAGTGAAGGATATCTAAAACTAGTATAATTTTACCATGAGATTGTGTGAAACATTAGCCCTCATAAGTGTTATCACAAGGTTTCTGATGCCTTAAAACCTGGCGAATCTTTTTTTGTTTTTGAAGGATATGTTCTATTGGGCATTATTTCTAACAAGAGAAAATTTTCTTATGCTGCTGACTTTCTCAATTGTGCACATTAGGATGTTTTATTTTAATCATTACTTGGACATTTCTGAAAGCCCTGTAGTAAGCCATCTAAGATTCCTAATTTTTAAAGCACTAGCTGCGAAAATACAATTTTTGGTATTTAAGCTCCTTCAAGGACTCCGTCTTTTATATCGTCAATGTTGGTGAAACATTGTCCTTTTGTTCACAAATTCAAAAACAAGCAGTGAATTGTCATTGCCATGGGTCGTTTCACCACAAATCTGGGCGTTTTCTTCTGAGGGTTGCTTCACACAAATGGCGTAAAACTTCTCAGCAGTAGTACTTTTTACTGACTGTACAAGCTGGGGACAAGATGGTACACTATGCCATTGAAATTGAAGAAAACTTTATGTTCGATCAATTTTGAAGAGCTCATCCTGATCATGGGTTTTCAGAGAGCTTCCATTGCGACGATTAGGCCATCGTTTGAAGTCATGCTTGTACATGAAACACCCATGTTTCATCACCAGTTATGAACTGTTTGAGCAGTTCTGAATCTTTGCTGATTGATTATTCAGCCAATTTTCAAAGCTCGTCACCGTCGGTTGAAGGCATTCAGTCTTTTTCCTCATCCTCAAAACACGAGACGTCCTTCCTTTTCTTGCCCTTTTTCCCCTTGCGCTCTTTCTCTTACCGTTCCTCTTCTTTAGGTTATCTTCTCTTTGGTAGACTTTATAATTTCATTAAACAATTTTGATCTGTTTGAGGAAATCCGTTGACGGCTGTTTGCATGATCATCGTTTTCTACGGAAATCAACAACACTGCTTGACATGAACAATTGGTCCTATTTCACATGTCAGGCTACAAATGGCGACACATCTACTGAAGAAGAAATAGGGGTACCCAGTTTTACCCGATTTCCCAGTTTTACACCTCTTTCCCCTATGAAATATTCGCATTCAACAATTGTCCATAATCATTTTCTTGATTTTTTTTTTATGATGAAACAATATGCTAAATGTCCACTATTGTACTCTATGCCATTCTTAGAGCAAAATTTAATGCAAATTCTTCGAATTTAACATAACAAAACATATAACCTTTTGGACAACCGACAATGAAGTAAGCATCCAATATGTGTGCCCATGCCATGATGTGTTCGGAACAAGGTCACCAACACAACAAAGAATTGTAACAATCCTATCAATATGGTTTGGTATGATCTTGCATTTTCTTACTAAATTGTTGATTTGAAGCCTTTGGTTTCGTCAAAAACGTGTTAAACATATTTTTCTATTTTAAATGTGTTACATATGTGACATCACGTTGTAATTCTAGTCTCCTTGGAGTGTACAGTGTTCAGGTTTTGAAACGTATAGTAACATGATGATTTCCGACGAATTGAAGAAGCGGAAGGTTACGGCATAAAATCCTGACTTAAAAGATAGTATTTTCCTTGTCATTGTTAAATAAAATTATCTATATCCTGAGTGAAATAAAGAAAATTATCTGTACTTCATCTCACTAAGACACTCTGTATAAATTAATTAATACCATTATTTATATTAACCAAGGTCTTGATTATGATAATTTATTGTAATTTAAACGGAAATACTTTTTTCTAGAAATACTGAAATATTGCACTCTTTAATAAAACATTTCATTTGATGAAAGGTGCAGTGTACAAAAAGGTGCAGTTCTCCACTCACCACTCAATCACCACTTTGTAACCAATTCTGGCAAAACATACACAGAATAATTTTATTGCTGTCGCTGTCAGTATTTTTGGAACAAACTTGCAGAATACTTTAGCTACATTTAATCACGTTTTAATATTCCTTTTTTCACAGGGCTATCTCGTCTTTGTTTGATAACATTATATTTCACACTTTATTAATCAGCATTACTCCACATGAAGTAATTTTACAGAGAATGAGAAAAAAGATGTCAAGTGGATTGTAGGGGGCCTAGTTAACAAAAGCCGTCATATGGAGTTCTTATTTAACAAGATTAAATAAGAAAAATGGGGGCCTATTTCAAGCAAATGATCTATAAAGCTTCAAGCCACTTATGGAGTTTTTGGTGGCTAAAATTAAAAGAAATATTATATGTGCACACTGCTGCATATGTCATTATACAGATATGTATAAAAAACAATTCCTATTGCAATTATAAATAAATGATTGAAAAATGTTCCAGCAATTATGCCATTCACTATACAACATTTGAAAACCCCAAAGCATCTCGAATGACGCTAGGTATTGTACATGAGTTATAGAGAATCAAAAATCTGCGGTAAAATTCGTGGACTAAATTTCTAATCAGTAATGATATTGTTGCATTGGGTACACAGTACGTTTTTTTAATTCCTTCCAATTATTCATTTTAGATAGCGATACAGTAAGTTTGGAGCCATTGGCTTATTAACTAACAAAGTTATACAACGTCACCACCATATCAAAACATTAAAACAACTGCTTGAAGCACGTTTCGCCAACCAAGGTAGCATTTCAGAAGCGATGAACGACGCTCTATCTTTCATAGTCCTGGAAAAAATTTGTATCTCCGTAAAAAAAAATTTCGTTTGCATTTGTTACTATGAATCCACCTGCTCCTAATTTTTTACCGTAATATTAATAACAACGTTAATGTTGAAATATAGTTCAAGAATTGTACAACAGATTAGATTCACTGTTTATAACAAGAATGAGAAAATGTGATCAATTCGAACATCTTTTATAAAAGCGTGTTTACTTGTTATAGTTAATTTAAAGTAGAATATCGGATTAGAACAATTCTAATCTGATATTGTGATAAGTTGCATAATTGTTTATATATTTTTCAGATATTGATAAATAAACTTGATTGTACATATTTCATATATAAATTATTTTTATTGTAATTAGAATTAAGTATCTAACAGATTAAACTATTTCAGATGATAAAAATCAAAGAATATTATCATTATTTCATGTTGGTATAGAAATTCATGAAAAGTACTATGTATAAATCAATATTTATCAATAACGTAATATTATAAGGCCTGAATGCGAACCAGAATCCGTTGAAGTGACATATTACAGCAAAGAAAACAGTATATTTTGTATCTGTTACTTGATCGCTTCCTTTATCACTTGCCTTTGCTCGTCAGAGCCTGGCTGTAGGTAGATTATTCAGTTCTATCACAGCCAGCTTTGATGAGCACAGTTGAGTGAACCAACATCAAACCATCGTTAAAGGAAAAAACTACATCTGCGAACTTCTTCACCTAAATGTGAATTGGCCTGGTCATCAACTTGGCTGTGAATTCTTTTTGTTTGCAAGATATCACAGCCACTTTGATGAGCTAGGACTTTTCAACAATCAACAATAGGAATTTATGATTGCCGAAGTCTACAGGAATGGAATTTTTCGCTTAGCTTCCTAATGCCCCATTCGTCAATTTTGCTGTGAAATCTTAGGTATGAAATCGATATCACAGCCATTTTGACGAGTTGGGTTGTTAGACAACCTCATCGAAGCGTTGCAGTGTTTGAAGGAGTTTGTGTTTTTCCGCTCGTCAAAGGGCTGTGAAATGATTTCTGCTCATATCACAGCCAGCTTTGATGAGCGAAACGTCACTACTTGCAGCAAAAGTCGGATGACTGGAATCGAAGAAATTGCCAACAATTTGCTTGTTTTTTAATGCTCGTCAAGTGGTTGTGATGTGGTGAGTGCCTGGAAACATATCACAGCCAGCTTTGATGAGCGTTAAGAAATAAAAGTTTCCAATGGTAACTTTTTATTTTTAATTCAGTATTTATTTTTGTACATATTTTTATCTTCCCGAACTATTTTTTAGTTTTGTTTAGTGATGGTTTTGTTTTATATTTTATTATAGTTAATGAGTAAACTAGCTCCTCTACTTGGCAAAGAAGTGACGGAACGAGTCTTCCTGGATCGTTTTCTGCAATTGTGCAGTAACCAGACGTTTTACGTTCGAAAAGTTTGTGCCTCCCAGTTTGGAGAATTTTGTTCTGTAGTGGGAAAGAATGCCTACGAACAAGTTCTGGTAACTATGTGAAGATATGATGAAAAGTATTAATTCGTTAATGGTGCCAAAAATTCTTAGTTGCCCAGTTACATAGGTCTTTGTGAGGATGAAGTGTGGGGTGTTCGGAAGGCCTGTGCAGACGTGGCGATGTCGGTATCGTGCGCATGTCCTCCTGCAATTCGAAGAGCCGCTTTAGCCCCAATCTTTGGCAAGTTACTACAAGATAGCAGCCGTTGGGTGCGGATGTCTGCATTCCAAACATTGGGTCCATTCATCTCTACTTTTGCTGATCCAGCAATATCTAACCTTTTCTATAATAATGTTGGGGAATTGATGCTTATTAATCCAGATGGAAGGGAGTTTAGGTGTGTATAATACGTTTTGTATTTGAATTAGTATCAAATAAAATAAATAGACTATATAATCTACCTAACCTAGCATGATGAGACTAATCACGATGGTCTTCTGAAGAAAATAATTGAAGACATTATTTTTTAAATACTGATTACATTTTTGTTATGTCCAAAAATATCTACATTCTCAGAATTTTATTAACAACTCTTATATTTCTTCAGAGTGAAATCAACTTCTCAACAGCGATTGTATCCGATCGAAGATTTGAATTACAATTTCATCGAAAAAAAGGCTTTCGCTCTAAACTCTCTAGAAGATTCCCCGGAAGATTTTGACACTAGAGAAAATACCGCCGATATAACAATTGACATCCCGATATCAGACGACGATAACATACAATTGGTAGAAGTAACAGACATCGATAAGAAGCGTGAAGAGGTCATTATCCAGAAAAACTTCAACGTAGTGTCAAAAGCCATGTTTGGAGAGGTGATCATGGATGACGTCATTGTCGATATAGTGAAAACTGATGAAGGCGTTAAGGAAGATTCTGAGGATATTAAAGAGATTGTGGAAACTGTAAAAAATGCGGTACTGAGCTTTAGGCAACAGGATAGTAAGAATTGTGATAATATTGAAGAGTGGGATGGTTCAACAGATAAATATATTTTTGGTAACAATTCTCTTAGAGGAGGTAACTTTGAAGAGGATCATCAGTGGGTGGAAAGTTGCAAAGGTAGCAAATTAGATTTGGAAGATGGCAATGGAGACCGAATATTGGAAACTGAAGAAACTGAAAAGGAGGTTGATGTGCTTAAAAGTCAAACAGGAAACCTGAAGAAAGAAGCAACTGATTTGCACGAGTTCAATTCTTACAATTATTGGTATATTAGTCCTGAAATGCCACTTGACTTGAGTATTGTAGAAGAACAGTCGAGTAGTAGTTCATCAAATTGTGCTGCACATACGGTAATAATTCTTGTATGTTATTATTAAATGTTAAATTTACTTTCACTTATGATGAAAATTCATGACGGTCTTCTGAAATTATAACTTAATTTGAAGATATCCTTTTTCAAACACTGATAAATTTTTCTAAAACAATTTTGTATCTGAGTTATAACTTCAAGGTTTTTTGATGAAAATGCTTTGTTTTAGGATCACCTCAGCAGTTTATTTTCGTCAATTGGTTTGGATGAAACTATAAGTGACATTTCAATTGCCGACAAAACGTATTCAACTCCTGCAGGTAAGAATATTTGGTCATACTATTCGTCTGTTAAAAATTTTAGTTTATCTTAGACAAACATAATATGTAGTTGGGCACCTAGTGACCTCATGTTATTCTTTCAGACTATGAAGTTGAGCTTATCACAAAAATGGCTTCAATTTCAATTAATTTTTTTGGGAGAAATCATTACTGATCCTTCTGTTAGTTTAGCGATGTTTCTTGTCATAATAGATTAAATATCCAATGATTCAACAAATATACACAATTCTTTGGTTTATGCATATTATTCTGCTAGTAATATGGTTACACATATATCGGGATTTCAGAAATGCCCAAGTCCCTTATGATCAAATGCAGATTCCTGTTCTAAAAATTTGTTTATCTTAGTTTGGTAGTAGTGTAATATCTTTGTGTGTCGTGAACTGATGTTCGTGAATTGAGTATTTTTTCGTTATTTCAACGTTTCAGCAAATGCAGGGAGCTTTCATAATTAACAAGTATATACTTTTCGCTCTGTTTAATAGTGTAGGATTCAACGTTAATACCCTTTGATAATAATGAATAATTCTTTTCCTGCTATTTAACTGCAAATTAATTTTGTTACGTCCCTGACTTTCTCAATTGTGGTAGTTACGGTGTTTTATTTTAATCATTACCATACTGCAAGTTTGGTTGCCTGATCAGTTCAGGTCACGTGGGATTTGAACATTTCTGAAAGCCCTGCAAAAAACCAAAAAGTCTGCTTTTGGGAACACTGCCTGCACTTGAGTAGCAATAGCTGGTGCTTATTTTTCTGAGTCCAGTATCGTGTAATGGACAATTGTAATGACCATGAATGGAAAAAGATTATTCATCCATGAATTTTCTGCTCATTTCCATTTGCCTTCAAGAAAAAGTTCTTGTATAGTCTCTACTTTAAAGCAAAGAAATTTATTATGTCCCAAAATATTACCCGCTGTACCATCATTTACTAGGATAAGTGCGAAGATCTCAGCTTTCTTAACTCCTCTTTCAAGTTAGGCTTTTAGAGTTTATGAACCCTCATTTAGTGATTCTCCTCTTTTAAGTAGGTTTCTACCTATGGCACAAAACAGTTCAGCCAAGCTTTTTTTATTTGCGGTTCAATGGGTTGTTAAAGCATATTCTTATTTTTCATCAGTACGAGGATTGAAGGATATCTAAAACAAGCATAATTTTACTGAGATTGTTTGAAACATTACTCCTAATGAGTGATATCACAAGGTTCCTTGATGTCTTAAAACCTGGCAAATCATTTTCTTTTTTTGGAGTATGTATTCTGTTTTGCATTATTTTTAACTTCATTGACTATTATGCCTGATCTTTTGTATATGCATGTAAAAAAAGGCACTTTCCCTTTGTATATAATTAATAATGTATTTAATTTTGTCTCTTAAAAAGCATTTTTTTTTAATTGTGAAAAAACATGTTGGGAGTTAGCCAAAAAGTGAATTTTCTGTTATATAGCTTCTGAATGACTATTCAGAATATTTATAAGTGTATTCAGAGTATTCATGATTGTCATGACATGTATTGCTAATAGTATTGCTCGCTAAAGGAGTTCATTTTCTGGAGTTATTATGAGTCCAAATGCTGTTTTTTCCGTTTTCGCAATTACTGGTGCTCTGGGAGAGGTAGAAATGGAACAACCTATAGCAACATGAACTTTAACATTTTTTTTTATTTTTATTATGGTGCAGATAGTTGGCAGACAACAACTACCCAGTTTTGGTTTGAGTATGATGGTCACTTCCCAGCAAGATGCTGGTGTATACTGAGCGAGCCTTGTAAATTACACTTACATGAGGTTGCCGAACATTCAAGCAGTTAAGACACCAATATCCATCTTCAAGAAATAAGTTCATTGTTAGGAATGTACTTTTTATAGGAAATGATTATAATTATGCATCAGAAATTTTTCCATGAAGAAATTGCATAAGGCAGACTATGATTTATGGTTTCATACATCATGTTTGCAGGTGGAGTTTTCTTCAAAACTTAAAAGCACTTATTGTTTTCTATTTCAGGTACAAAAGATGAATTGGTTGCTGCTTCACATCTAATAGATGAAGAAGACAACCAGCACGGTGTTCCGCAACTCCTCATCGACCATTTTATTTCAATGACTGATCCATCGATAGCTCAAAACACCGACAACGAAATGGCATTCCATTGCGCATATTCACTACCGGCAGTCGCACTAACACTGGGCAGCCAAAACTGGCACTTGCTAAAGGATACTGTGGAGACTCTGGCTTCGGACATGCAGTATAAAGTCAGACGAACAGTTGCGAGTAGTTTGCATGAGTTGGCGGTAATCCTGGGCCCCGATATAACTACAAATTACCTAACGCCAATCTTCGAGGGGTTCATCAAAGATCTGGATGAAGTACGGATAGGGGTGCTGAAACATTTAGCTCATTTTCTTAGATTGATCAATCCACCGGCACGAGCTGTTTATTTACCGAGATTAGCTGAATTTTTGCAAGCGGACAATGAGTTGAACTGGAGATTTCGACAAGAATTGGCTGAGCAGCTAAGGCTGGCCGTTACGCTGTTCCGCCCTGCCGATGCCGCGAAACATATAGCCTATATAGCAACAACGTTGTTGAGCGATAAAGTGGCTGCCGTAAGGGATACTGCTCTGGAACTGGTGTCCGAACTGCTCAAGCATATTTCCACAGAGAAAGATTTAACCCACCGGATTTTGATAATGTTGGCTGAAAGGTTTGCTCACTCGAAAAAATGGAAAAGGAGGCAAACATTCACGTTGTTGTGCTGCCACATGTTGAGGAACCATTCAGTTCCTTTGGAGGTGTTTGCAACAGACGTCATGCCACATCTTCTGGATCTTAGTTGGGATCCTGTTCCAAATGTTAGATTGGTTGTTGCTAGAACTATTGCAAAGAACATGATTGCACATCGTAAGTATGAAATAAGATATAAAGTAGCATTTTCTAATTAATATGTAAAAGTCCCAAAATCAAAGCTGTCATTAACAACATTATAATTCAAGTGTCCATATACCATTCTTTCTATTTATTTGGCTATATTCATGAGACAATAATTTTCCACTTTTGTATGGTTGTATTCTTGCTTTGGACTACAATTTATAAACTTATGCAGTTTAAAATGAGATATCAAATAAGCTAAAAAAAGCACTTTAAAAGTATTAATCATGTAAACCCCCTAAAATTGCTTTTGTATATGGTGAATGTGAATAGCGCGGTACTTGTAGACTGATTCATTTTTGTGGTTTTAAACTTGGTCTAGTCCATGATTTAGTTTACTTTATTTGATCTGTTGGATTTTTGATCTATTGAAACTATTCATAATACTATTAAATGATCAAATAATGAAGCTTTATGGAAATGCCCACAAAGGGGGGAAAACTTGCAAAGTTTTTACCAAAGATAAATTAAATGCCAATGAAAACCAGTGCATCCTTACATTTAATATGTAAATTTAATGTTTCAATATCTTTTATATTCAAGATGGGAAAGAAATTTAAATACGAGCAGTACAAATTTTGCAGTCATCAGCAGCTATGTGACAATGATTAATTTAAATGAATACATAGATGAATTGAATGAAAATCATCGTTCGCCGATCTATTTTAATTTGTCATTCCATTTCTTTGTTTTGTTGTTATTGCAACATATGTTATTGCAACATGTGTATTGGTCACAAAAATAAATCTAAAAAATAATAAATTTATGTTTGGAGACTCTTCCAGACACATTATATTACAAATACAGAATTTGAATATTGATAATATATGGTTTCAAATCGATGGAGCTCCACAGCTTCCACAGGATCATCTGGTATGCGTTTAAGTGAATGTAAAATATTTCTAAGTCGCTGGATAAGAGGATATGAATTTCTTAATCTGTAAGAGGATATGAGGTTATCTTAACAATTATTTAAAATATTGCATTTTATAATCACATTATTTTTAGCTCTATTTAGTCGGGCTGGTTGCATATGCTGTAAAGCTTCACATTGCAGTTGCTTTAACATGTTCAACTGCAGAATCTAAATTAATAAATAAAAAATTAATCAATCCATTTAATATTTACTTAAGGTGTCATGTCTAGTTAGAAAAGTCGAAAAAAATCGATTTTTGACTTTGACAACAGAATGCTCACTTTATGGCATTCTGTGAAAGTTAAAAAAATTAAATTATACTCTACTGATAACTAGACGGCAAATTACGTTTTTCGAAAAAGTCCTGTAAGGTGTACAGGATATCTCTGTACACCTTCCCCTGTACACCTGCTTGTTCGTGAACAAGCTGTTGATAGGGTTTTTTTATTGAACTGAAAACTTTTTTTATTAACGAAAAATTAAGAGCCCGAAAAATCGCACTTTTCCTTAAAACGGCCGCCATTTTGTCAAAAATCATTTTCTCAAAAAATCCTTTGTTCACGAACAAGATACATTCATATGCTAATAGAATCTTTTTGGATTGTGATATTGGATGATTTGGCTTTGAGCTATCATGGTCACTGCACAATACCTCTGAAAAATGAGATTTCCTTAAAGTGGCCGTAACTTTAATTTACAATATTTTTTGGCGAAAAAAAATTTGAATGTTCAGTATATGTACTTTTAATATCAGTATTTTATCAGTAAGAGAATTGTCATAAAATTCTTATAAAAATCCCCAAAGATCATGTTGTTTTTTCAGCCTGCAACTAGACATGACCTATGACCCTTTAACACATAAGTAATTTTGTAGGCTGCAATAATTTTTAATACAATTCAAAGTTATAGAGTAATCTCTATGAAATATCCTACTCCCATGACTTCAAGAAGGATAAGATTCTCTAAGATTTCTCTTAATTCCCTGAATAATACTTTTATTATATCAGGTATACAAATAAGTTTCCGCTGCTTTGTATCAAAAATTAGGCATTTATTGTGAAAGAACGGAACCTTATGTTTTATTCGAAGTATTGTCCATCACTTGCAAATTCTTTTACCCATCTTTCTGACAGCATTCGGATACCACATTGGAAGAATACTTTTGAAGAAATCCTTTGAGGCTATCCATGAATCGATCCAATTTTTGGTACTTTCATATTATGTGAAGTGCTGCTCAGACAGTCCATGCGTCATCGAACGAAACAAGTGGAAATCAGAAGGAGCAATGTCTGGTGAATACGGCAGGTGGGGTAAAACTTCCAAATTGAGTGTTTCCGAATAGGTTTTGAGCAGCCCCGCAACATGTGGACGAGCATTATCATGCAGGAGAATAATTTTGTCGTGTCATGGACTAATATTGGGCGCATAATAATATTGGGCGCCTTGAGTGCATATTTTTCATGAATATTTGGCTTTAGCTGTAGATGTTGCAGCATGATGAGGCGGCATCCATGATTTCTTCCTTTTTGGATTATCGTAGTGGATCGATTTTGCAGCACCAGTAACTATATGGTGCAGAAAACCCTTTCGTTTATGCCTGGCAAGTAGCATTTCACATGTGCAAATTGTTGTTCAACGTTGCTCGGCGTCAGTTCATATGGAACCCAATTTTCTTGTTTTTGAATCATTCCCAATGATTTTAACCGATGTGAAATTGCTTGCTGAGTTACTCCTTTGTACACTTTCGGCCTTCCGCTACGTTCTTTGTCTTCGATGTCAAATTCACTATCCTTAAGCTTTTGAAACCGCTCTCAACAACTTCTCAGCAGCCTTAAGGCAACCTCACCATATGCTTCTACAAGCAATCGATGTGCCTCAGCTGGAGATTTCTTTACATGGAAGAAGTAAATTAAAAGTTCCTGCAAATGACGTTTGTTCAGCTCAACACTCGACATTTTTGCATACAAAAGAATATATTATACTGATAACAATCCACTAATATTTTAAGATTATGTTGTTGACAGATGTCCAACCTGAGTTGGGCATCCTGAGATAATGACGTTTTACATCTGACAATTTTAACCATAACTTACTGGTGGCGCTAACTTTTGCCCAATGGCGGAAGCTTATTTGCGTAGTTGATATTTCATGAGATGATTCATTTGGTGACTATTTTATTAACTGATTTGTTTTGCCTGGTTTCTTAGAAAGTGATTTTTACATCTGACAATTTTAACCATAACTTACTGGTGGCGATAACTTTTGTCCAATGGCGGAAGCTTATTTGCATAGTTGATATTTCATGAGATGATTCATTTGGTGGTTTAAAGTTGGTTTAAATATATATTGTTCTTTAGACAGGCTCTTAATAGAAGGAAAAGGAGACTGCTGCTTCATTTCATTAAATAATCAGTATAAAAAGCATTTATATATAAACATATTTACGTGTTGAAACTAAAAAGATCAAGTGAAATAGTTACGAATAAAAGTTTGGTATGTTGGCAAGACTTCAGGAGGGAATACATCTTTACGTTGCTGCACTTTGCAAATGCATTAAATAACACGCGATGGTAAATACACAGCCAGATGTCAACTTAACCTTTAAACGTAGACAACCAAAATCAGCTGGCCGATGCATGTGGGAACAAACAGAAATAGTCGCAACTGTGCCTCTGTGGTTGGGGCTAACAGACTGATGACGTAGTTGCCAACCTTCGTGGCGTTTATTATATACTAATGGTTTTCCTGGTGTTTATTTCTTTTTTTTCAAAGCAATTGTTTAATTCCGATTGGATAGCACACTACAATTTTTCTCTAAAGAATATCCAGTAGATCACGTCCAGTAGTTTTTGCATTGATATGTTAAAACCAGTTTCCAGAATTTTGTCTTAAAACTATTTAGTTTTTGAATATCATCTAAAAATAGGATTCTGCTTCTAATTATAAGCTACATTGTAGTTATAAGTTAATAAAATAACAGAGAAAATAAGGAAAAAATGAAATTTGATGAAATGAAATGAAAATGATTTTTTATTGGGTTAATTTTTTTTTGTAAAGGAATCATGTATATTCTGAAACTGCAGGCACACACTTTATGTACAAAAACTGGTTTAGCTGTTCCATGAGTCTTGATTGGTATATGAAACAAATATGAAAATTATTTCTCAAATAGAGTTAAGATTACATAAATATGGTTCCGTGTTTCAACTGAAATCTAATGATTATAATCACATTCATTCTGGTTTTTACGTTATCATTTAATTATTGCATTGCTTGCTAGGTGTATCAAGCTTTCTAAAAAGTTTTTGGTTTATCTCCGTAGCATTCTTTTCGGATCCAAATAACCAATATTATGAAGGCCTAGAAACGGTAATGAGAAGACTTCAAGCTGACAAAGACAGAGACGTACGGCATTCAGCATCATCCGAAAACTTTAGCACCACCATACCGCAGATCCACTGAGAATCGGACAATTTCTACGAAAGGTTTTGTGCTCCATATTGAGAGGCAGTATACCTATTATTATTATTGACATGCGTTTATTAATAATTATATGTATACTAGCTAACAATTTATTTTAGGTTGTTAATTCCTTATGTTTCTTTCTTTTACTCATGTTTCTTCTTTTCCTTATGTTTCTAATATATGTACAATTCTTTTAAAACGAAGATGTATAAGATTTTTTAAGTAGAAATTAAAAATAATTTTCCAATGTAAATTTGTATACATACTTAGTTTACATATATATACATATATACCTTACCTACCCACTGGTCAAGTCTTATGCGTAATTGTCGAACATACGGCAGCACTGTAAATATACCAGAAACGAAGGTGTCTCCTAATTGTCATGAACTGCCGAGGTACCATCTGCCGATAATTTATAGATAATTTTAAAGATTTGTATTATATTGTATTTACACAGCTGATTGATTTAATAAAAAAATGGATTTACGTATATTCGCATATGGTTTGATTTCCCCATCTTATTTTGGATGGAATAGAATATTGATTGCTAAGGTAGGTTTGTATTATGAACATTTATTTTGATAATTAAACATCAATAACAAGGGCTTTCCTAAACATGGAAAAATAGAAAATATAAGTGACGTACATATATAAAATAAAATGTGTCAAAAAATGAACTCTTCGAAAGTATATTTTACGCAAAGTGGACACATTTGCTTTTTGGTTGAGGCAGTTTTTTTTCTTTAATAAGGTGGAATGAGCATGAAAGGTCTGTATTTTAGAAAACTGCTTTACACATGATTTAAGAGTGATTGTAAGTTTTATAATTCAATTGAATTCGATAAAAGAATTTAATAAATCAAAAAATGACGAAAGTTGAAATTAAAAGAGACGAGTTTAACCCTGGTGACTAACCCTCAAGTTCTTACAGATTTGCTTCATATTGATTTTTCGCTAATATACAGTTTCATAAACAATATTTGTTTAGAATAGTTACACTATTCCATTTTAAATGGAATAAAATTCTTTTTGTGAACTTTTTACTGAGTCGTGTTACTAGCTTATGGATGATCTAATTCCGAAATTATAGTAGAGGTTCATTTTAAATGCGAATTTTCATTGTTCATATGTATTCTAGAGTGCTACTTCTCAATCATTTGTTGTGCTAATTTTGATTCCTTCATTCGTTTAGTACAAAATAAGAGTTGAAAATAACAATCTCAAGAAATATTGATTAGTTGACCTTAATATATAATAAATATATTTTTATAATATTGCTTTTCCCGTCTCTTGCTAATCTTATAATCGTGCAAATCTACCAATCGATACACCCTTTCCATGGTGTTACTCGATTCAAACTAATTTTGATTTCATTCTCTTTTTTATCTTTCTTCGCAATTGCTACTTTTTTTCGGTTATGTATTGTTAGAAACAAATTTCTTTTTGTCATGCCATTTGATTATCATAACTTTGTTTTGAAATGCCTAGGATTCTCCTTTTTTAGTTTTTTTGTTAGTAAATTCTGGTGGCAAATTTTTTTCTGTTTCATCGCAGATTAAACAAATGTGTAATGTACAATGTAGGATATTGTAATGTTCATTAAAGTAATCATAATAAAATTATAATGTATAGCGTACAACGTGCATAATGTATAATGTGGACATTTTTTATTTATAGCTTCATAAACCATCCAGATTTGATTTAGTGTAGGACATGGATGAGCAGGAGGACCATACTTTTGATTGTTGGGAGAATATAATCATCATTTCCGTGTAAGGATACATAAAAAAATGCATTTTATCTGTAGTTACTGAGGACAAAATATCAGATGATCTCTTTGGTTGTTGTTCTGCGTAGCGGTTAGATTCGGTCCAATAAATTTACTAAGTGATCTGGACTATAAGTTTTTTAACTTCTTCGGTAAATATTATATGCTGATTTCGAAAATGTAGGTCATTCTTCTATATCAGGTCAAGTTTTTTGCTATCTGTACATTAAAAAAATGAAAAGCTGAACTATATGGCACTAAATATTTCGTACAAAATTAATCTAACAAACATGAAAATTAAAAATGTGCAATTGAAAATTATTAACATTGTAAATAAACAATCGCCACATGGCGACCGTTTTTCCAATCATTTCAGACACCAATATAAGATTTGAGGTACATTGCAAGGGTATCCAAATATATTAGTTTCTACTATGAGACTACACGATGTACTCGAGTGGATAATTTGGTATGGAAATTTCTCTGCAATGTTACTGCAGACTTGGAAAGATGATGGTGTTCTAATTTTACATACAACTATTAACAGTTTTCAAAACTTGTGCCACATGTACCACATTATGTCCAATCGTCTGGAAGTGTATAGTAATTTGTAATAAAACTGTTATTTTTCGTTTTTATTATTGTTTTACTACAGTAGTTGCTGTGTACTATTTTTCATTCAGAGAATGGAAAGCTTCAGTCATCAATGCCACTTTCTACAACAACAAATTTTTGATGTTTGATATGGAGGCTATATTCATTCGTGAATTAAAATGTCTAATTAATTAAATAGTTAACAACAACACCTATACTGGCAATTGTATAGATATTCCAGTTTATACAAAAAGTATCGTGCTGACAAAATTTGAAACTCCATCAATTTTGAACTGTCTGTCAAGGGATTAGAACCCCCAGATGCATTGCATTCTTGATTTTCTTAAATTGGGAAAGAATATCCACTTGTACCTTGAGTTTTTCAAGGCTGATACCTTTCCTTTGGTCTTGACTTCCATGAATTTACTTTTCCTTGTATTGATTTGCAATCACATTCCCTTCTTGCATTGATAACTTTTGTGACAGAGATTCTCTACCTATTTGTGTCGCTTTTCCAAATTCAACCCAACTTTAAAATCCTTTAACTGTTTGCCGTTGATCATGACGTACTTTGCAACGTCAAAGACATGATCAAAAAATTGACTATATTTACAATTTTAATAAGTCCTGTTCCTCTTCCTATTCAGCAATCATTAACTCAACATTGTGTTGACGATTACTAAATAGGTCCTGAATCTTTTATGTGTTTTTCTCTGTTTTTTTAAAATGAAGATAGGCCGGCCACGTAGTCAGAATGGATGACACTAAATAGATGAAGAAAACAGTAGAATGGAAGCCGTTGGGCTAATAGAGAAAGCAGGAAACGTCAATGACGCGATGGTATGGTGATATTAGTAAAATAGATTTTAATTCAAAGCCTAAACATGTTGGATGTATTGTCTGAGTTGTAAGTGCAACTCAAGGTAAGTATTGCATCGAAATGGTTTGTGGCATGGTAGTAAATACAAAAAGTAGTTTCGTAAAAACTACACTTGATTTGATATTTAAAATATTTCTCAATTTTATGATGATTGTAGGAATCGGCGTTGATATCGTGTGTTTATTTTCCACTATAATGATTTGTTAGATTTTATATTACTGGGAAAGTTTGTTATCAAGTTCTTTTGAGTGATTTTCTAATTATAAATTATGCATTCATTACAAAAAAGATG
This sequence comes from Coptodactyla brooksi, assembly GCA_033557675.1. Taxonomy (NCBI): domain Eukaryota; kingdom Metazoa; phylum Arthropoda; class Insecta; order Coleoptera; family Scarabaeidae; genus Coptodactyla; species Coptodactyla brooksi. The sequence continues at coordinate 2,361 of JAWQRM010000686.1, read as the reverse complement.
GCAACCCAATTTGTTCAATGAATCGTTTTTCACCTTTTTGCGATCAAAATTCATGCTCATTCCCCATATACATTTGTTTCAAAATAAGCGTAATATTAACTATACTGCATTAATTAACTAATTAATATAAAAATGTAAACATAACAATACAGTCTTAAATGAGCACCGTGTTACTTATTAATTCACTAAATTACTTAGATGGTTCCAAAACCATATTCCGAGGCCTAAATGTGTCACATGGCAGGCTGTCCTTTTTATGCACCCTTCGAGCATGGCTTCTTAGGTTGTCTCTTCGAGCAGACCTATAAGAGCAAAATGGACATAGATGAGGTTTTTCTCCGGTGTGCATACGGCGGTGTTGAATTAACTACAAAATAAATGATTACGTTGCAACTTGGTCACTCTAAAAGTGGGAAAAGTGGTACCTTTTTTAATTGGAGCGTCTTAAACTTGCAAATATCACAGCAAAAGTGTCTGTTGTCCCTGTGTTTCTTCATGTGGATGGACATTGATTCTTCTCCCTTCCTGTCTTTGCCACAAATCGGGCACGATAATTCCAAAGGTTTATCCTGCGTTTCGTCCTTTTCTTTCGAACAGCAGTTTCGTAGGTGATGGAGAAAGGCCTTTTCTGTCGTGCAGGTATAAGGACAGATTGTGCATCTGTATTCTTCTCGCGAGTATCTAAAAATATATCGCAGACATTAGCATTAATTTTTTAATATACAAAGTGTTCTGAAGTGCCAATTTGCCTGACTATCAAGATGTGCTGAACAAAAGTTATAGTTGCGTGAACGAATTCGGTCGCGTGGCATACCAAAATTCTTGAAAGCCTTGTACCATCTGCTACAGAGATACATTGTTACAAGCAAAGATATTCATATTTATCATGTCCTGTTATGCAGGAAATATATATGGCTAGAACTGTTTTGTAGAAAACAGCTATTTTGTGACGAAATAACATTCAATATAAGGTATATGTAAATACCATACTTAATTTATTGTTACCTTCGGAATGAGAACTTATCAGGATATAAGTTCATATATAAAAAATATAAGAACTTTTCTAAAAGTTAAAAGTTAAATAGTAAAAATAATTTTTACAGATCTTCTCTGTCATGGTAAATCTTTTGTTAAAAATCCATTTTAACATTTGCCATTATATATTGTAATATTAATGTATTATTGCCCATAATACATTACGGGCAATTCCGAGAAAAAAGATGCGATAAATAAGAATTTTCAATAAAATGAATTTTTCTCCATCAAATTATTAGATTATAAAGCATCGCATACTCGAGATAACCTAACCTGATAAAAATTAAGCAGCTGACGCATCATGATGGCGTTTCTAACATATTTGGCCAAAATTTGTGCTAATATGTTAAAACATAAAACGGTGTCAAACAGATCATAAAAATACACCTCATTATCTCGGGGATAAAATGTTTAAACTGACTAAACAGATAAAATCATCAGCAAGTTTAGCATCAGCAGGAGCTGTGAAAAATTTGTAAATCAAAACGCGTACCCTAGAAAATTAATAACCAAAATACACGAAAACATATGGAATATAAAGCAAAAAGCTATGCTTATTACTATGAAATTAGAATAGAAGATATTTTATAGATGATTCACCAAGTTACCGCTTGACAAATTTTCTTTTATCAGCGTTAAAGAAAGAAGGTTTAAGTAGCAAACATTTGCGGGATCAGCGTAACGACAATGTGGCAAATATACGCGGTTGGTGTGACGGCATACAAAAAAAATTGTACTTTAAGCATACTTTTTTTATACATTAGTTTACATGCTTCATATTTTTTCAGCTCATATTTAAGTGCCGGTCAATTCAGAACTCTCTAATGTAAACAATTTTACTTTGAAACCTTTATCGATTTAGATTAATGGATATTGAGGTCTAAATAGTAACACTAGTAATAGTTGCATGGTTAAAATAAATAAATATTGTTCGATTGCGGACTAATTTCCTTTTATGTGATGTACGTATGATACAAGCATTTTGTTGTTTCAAATAGTTTCTTTTTATTGCAATGCTTTATCTTTATTATATATTGAATTTGAAATATTTTGTTTGATACAAAAACTTTGAAATGCTTACTTTTTGTATTCTATTATTATTTTAATATAGAGTACAGGGGCTCTGAATCCTTAGGCTAGATAACACGGGGACGGGAAACGCTGTACGAGATATTGGTAATGGGGATACGGTAAGGAAACGCTTAATTTGTATCATCTTGGTTGCGAAAAACCAATTAAGAATCAATTAAGCGTCGCCTTTTTAGTATATATAGTGTCTTATGTCAGTTAGTAGTTAGTTTTTCGTCGCTCTTGATGATGCTAACT